>JAVJIF010011738.1:0-138832 GCA_038442645.1 Agave tequilana | reverse complement strand
CCCTCACAAGTTCTGCGGAGCTTCAAAACTTACGAGCATGGAATTGACCATCTCCTTCAAAGTTCTGTTCTTCCGTTCAGCAATTCCACTTTGCTGAGGAGTATATGGTGCTGTTGTTTGATGGATTATACCAAATTTAGCACATAACTTACTAAAATCATTTGATTCATATTCTCTGCCTCTATCGGATTTTAGAATCTTGATATTCTTGTTGAGTTGATTCTCAACTTCGACTTCATATGTTATAAACATATTCATTGCCTCATCCTTACTGTTAAAAGATACACATAACAGTATCTTGTACAGTCATCAATAAAAGTAATAAAATATTTTTTCCCGCTTCTAGTTGGCATAAACTTCAAGTCACACAGATCGCTATTCTTGTTTGGTACAGAGTAGAAGAATTCAGTGTAAAGTTTCCTTGAATCAACTGAAAGATTACAACGACTAATGCTCCGACTACAAGGGAGGGAAGATGTTGAGTCTTGAATCTCCCCTTTGTTTAGTGCTGGGTTCTTCAAGTGACGGTGGAAAGTGAATCTTGTTCCGTTGACCGGGTGAACGTCAAGAACTTCTGGGGATCTTCTTCGGATGGCGGACGGAGTAACACCGCTCTGTCGACCAAAATCTCAAAGAGGTTGTAGGCAAAGATTAACTTGTACGCAGTAAGTTAGCTGAAGAGTTGGACTCTCTTTCCTTCTCTGTGGAAGCTCTCAAGTCAAGCACTTTTATGATCTCTCTGATCTTCTCTAAAAAAAATCTGACCCCTTCTCTATAGCAACGGGGCTATTTATAGAGGTTTCAGGGGCGTACGTGCCTCCTAAAAACACTCTATAATGGGGTTAACTTTTTTCGTTATGTGGGCCGTGATTGACCCTATAACCGGGACGGTTACAAGTGAGACGCGGGTGTCGACCCATGCGCCTTGGTGCTGCAGTGGGCTGAGACGCGGGTGTCGACCCACGCGCCTTGGTGCGGCTGAGACGCGGGTTTCGACCCACGCGCCTTGGTGCTGCTGAGACGCGGGTTTCGACCCACGCGCCTTGGTGCGACAGTGCTGGCTGAGACGCGGGTGTCGACCCACGCGCCTTGGTGCTGTAGTGCTGGTTGAGACGCGGGTTTCGACCCACGCTCCTTGGTGCGGCAGTGCTGGTTGAGACTAGCCCTGAGTCTGGAGTTTGGGGCTCTGCTTTTGATGACTTGTCTTTAATGATTTTTAGACAGCCTGCAGTTATGAATTAACCCTAAAGGTTCTGTATTTCGATCAATTGAGTGAAATGAATTTTTCGCTAACTTGACCTCAACACAAATCTCACACTTGCGAATTTCTTTCAAGTTGAGTTTAGGAATATATCCTAGATTAGATAAGTTTTGATGACTTGTAATTTACATGCCCTAATCTAACATGCCATAAAGTAGGAGACTCAAGCAAATAACAGAAGTTTTTTCTTTATTTATAAGCTTCGGGTACAAATACACAGACGTTTTACCCACCATTGCAACATTGGCTTTAAAAAGTCCATCAACAAGATAACCCTTTCCCACAACATCCCACCCTTAGTAAGTACAAATTTATTTGATTCAAAAATCATTCTAAATCCTTTCTTACTATGTATTGATCCAGAGATCAGATTCTTAAGGATATCTGAAACATGTAGCACATCGTTCAGAGTAAGCTCTTTCCCAGATGTCCATTTTAGGATGACCTTACCTTTTCCTTCAACCTTGGAGACGGCTGAGTTTCCCATGAATAGTTGCTCATCTTGCTCTAGTTTTTGATATTCAGAGAATAATAATTTCTCAGAGCAAATGTGCCGAGTAGCTCCAGTGTCTACCCACCAATCCTTATTGCTGGTTGTCAGATTCACTTCTGACACACAGCTGAAAGGCTTGGCGATGCATGATCGGTCATGTTTGCCTGTGGATAGTTTCTTCTTGTTCTTTTTTAGACGGCTGCGACATTCATTCGCCATATGTCCTTCTTTGTTGCAGATGTAGCAGGTCCTTTGAAGCGCATGTTCTTGCCTTCTTTAACCTTACCTTTGTACTCTGGGCAGTCTTCTTCTGTTTTAAGCCTTTAGAAGTAGACGCTTTCCCATTTGAGTCTTCAATCACATTGGCCTTGGCTTTATAGGAGTTCTTACTGCTCCTTTTCTTGGACTTTCGGTTGTCCTCCTCAATTCAAAACCTCACAATGAGATCTTCCAACTTCAGCTCCTTTCCCTTATACTTCAGGTAGTTCTTGAAATCTCTCCACGTAGGTGGGAGTTTCTCTACGAAAGTAGCAACCTAAAAGGTTTCAGGTAGAATCATACTTTCGGCTTCTATTTCATGCATGATAAGTTGGAACTCTTGCGCCTTACTGATCACAGTCATATTGTCCACCATCTTGTACTTCAGAAATCGTCCTACGATGAACTTCTTGGTACCAGCATCCTCAGTCTTGTACTTCTTATCAAGACTGGCCCATAACTTCTTTGCCGTTATGATAGGACTGTAGACATTGTAAAGAGAGTCATCCAGTCCATTTAAAATATAGTTTCGAAAAAGGAAGTCACCTTGAGTCCATGCATCGACTGCAAGGACTGGGTCCCGATCAGTTCCGGGTTCTGGTGGATCTTCTTGCAGGAATTTGGCCAGATGCAGAGTGGTCAAGTAGAAGAGCATCTTCTGTTGCCACCTCTTGAATTTGTGCCATCAAATTTTTTTGTCTTCTCCGGCTTCGGGTTAGAAAGTGGAGTAGGCATCAAAGCTTATAACTGCATGTTTGGTGCCTTGCTTAAGCTATCTTGATTAGTCTCAGACATTTTCTGCAATTTCAAGCAGAATAGAAGTAAGGAACTTCAATACATTAATTGTCTTAAGAATGTTGGTTTCTATGATCAATCTGACAACTAATCAATATCACTGAAATATCACCGATCTAATTGGTCAGGTCGGTAAATATCAGGTGGGAGGTTTTCCGTTCAATAGAACGTTCTTTAATTAAAGAACCACCTTTCAATTACCTTCTTTGGTTAAATACTAATTAGACTGGTATAAGTCAGTCTCAATATACTGAATATCAGTATAACCCCTGTATAAAGAAATTGATTCACTTATACAGTACTTGGAGTGAGGTACGCTTAAAGCGAATCTTCTTAAGACAATTATGTCCCCTGCACCGGTGCTAACGGGTTACTGGACGCTAGTCTCCCAAGATGCAACACTCCTTCACGATATTTGGATAGCACTACCAAATCACTGTACGGTCGAATCGTAGTTAACCAGTACCTTCACATGATTATTAAAGCAGCAGGACTAAGACAAATTTCGGGAAAATATTTGTCTTTACTTTGGAGGAGCACCCACTGTAGAGGAAGGAGGAAGGTAGAAGAATATTCTTCTTCGAAAGTCCCAGATTCAGATAACAATTCTACTAAAGAATTTGTTGAATTTTCTGAGCCATCTTTCAGAACGAATTTTGCAGAATCTCTTAGAAGTCGCTTCGGAAACCGAATTACTGATTTCCCACTTCCCGTTGAAGTTACTTCAAGACAGAGAGAGAGAGAGAGGATCTCACTTCAGAACTCAGAACGTAGAGAGAATTGAGTTGGTTTGTTCTGATTGAGAGAAGCGGAGCGCTATTTATAGCGCTCCAGGAGGGGTAATTTGGTCCGAACCTAACCGAACAGTTGCAACGGTTCGGTCTGAACCGCAGCAACCGCCCAACTGTCCGCAGCGTTTGGCTGACAGCGCAGGGCGGTTCGGATCTGGATGGCGGAGCGGGTATGCTCTGCGTAACCCATACCTGTGAGACCCGGTTCAAAAAGAACCGGACCGGGTAGGGAACCCGGAACCGAACCCGAACCCAGACCCAGACCCAGTCCCGGCCGCCGCCGCCAGCGACGGCGCGCGCGGGAATGGTTTCCTCCCAATCGCGCGCGAAAACTCCAAGTACCCAAAGGGCACACCCTTTGTTCCCATTTTTTTCTATTTAAACACCTCAAATTTCCATCTCATGGCCAATGTGGGACTAAATGCTTTTAGTTATCTTTAGTCCCATTTTGACTTTGAATTAGGCAAACTTTAGACTTGAATATCTCATTCATTCGAAGTCGGAATTAAATATGTGAATATACCACGTTCATCCCCAATAGAAGGAGAACACACTCCAACCATCATCCAATTGATTCGATCAACGGATCTCGCCGTAATACAATTCAAAGATTCACATATATTCTTCATATTCCCAACAACAATTACGTCCCATGCTACGGTGCTAACCGGTTGTTGGACGCTGGTCTCGAAGATACAACACTTCTTCACGGTATTTAGATAGCACTACCAAATTACCGTACAATCGAAGCTTAGTTAATTAGTACATTCACTAATTGGATGCAGACAAAGCACTTGGACAAAGACAAACATCAGGAGAATATTTGCCTTAATATGGAGGACAATTCACTGTAAGAGAAAAGGAGGAGAGAGAAGAATTTCAGTAAAAAGAAGACACAGATTCAGAAACTGTTTTGAACTTTCTATATTCTGAAGTATGTATTCAAAAGTGTTGAGAGGAGCGCTACTGATAGCCGTTGGAGGGAGTTGGGACGGAGGGAGTTGGGACGGTTCATACGGAATTGTCACAACTGTTAAGGAATAGTTGCCACACTCAGACCAGGACCCGAACCGTATCTGTGCTCCAGCTCCGAGCTGGGATAGGGCTGGGCAGGAGGCGGCACGCGCGTGCGTGTTTGTGGGCATGGTTTCCCCCAAACGCGCGCGAAAATTGCAAGTACCCAAAGGGCACACCCTTTATTCTCAACTTTTCATATTTAAACCATTCAACTTTTCTCACCATATCTAATGTGGGATTAAAGTATATTTACTTTTTAGTCCTATTAGCTATTGAATTAGGCCAAATTCCAACTTGAATATTTTACTCATTCAGAAACGGAATTGAGCATGTGAATATACCACGTTCGACTCTAATGGAAGGAGAACACATTCTAACCATCATCTGTGTGATTCTAGCAACAGATCAAGTCTCAATTCATCTCAAAGATTCACTTGAAATTTCTCATTTTCCAACAATCCCCCACAATGAATGAAAATTCAAGAAATTGACACAATATGAAATTGACTCTATAGTGAAATGTACTTTAGAAAAGAAACTAAATCAGGATAAGTGAACTAGGTCTTGAACCTTTCATAGAGAAAATCTTATCGGACTTACTGGCCAATCAGTGAACTAAGTTTTGAACTATTAGCTGTTTGTGTAAGCCAAGTCACATGCCTCATACATTAACTTTTCAAAATCAACTTTGGTTCACGGTTGTGTCCATTTTGGCTCTGGATATTCTTGATTTCAGAGAGTGTCTTTAGAGAATCACAGCCTACATAGGACTCCCAAAGAGCTGACCTACCTCTACACTCACATAGGTGATCGTCCTATTAAGAATAGTCTACTCTACCCCACTTATTTTAAGAACAAAATATAGGCATCATTACAAATATTAAGCTTATGCTAATTCCACTTGTAGAAAATACTTGGGTGCACCATACGAATAGCTTGGAGTCAAGCTCCTAAGTGCTAACTCGCAGAGTCAATCATAACTAGTTTTTCTCTTGAACTTAGTCTATGGGATCTCCAATCGCTAAGTGAGGTTTCCATTAAGCTAACTCGGTATGGTTAGGCTTTTAGTCTCATTCCCATCGATACACAGTTTATACGCTCGCCACTTAAACTTTTAGTAAATGAATCTGCTAGGTTACCCTTTGATGATACAAAGTCAATAGAGATAACTTTATTTAATTGCAACTGCCTAACAATATTATATATATATATGACAAATATGTTTAGACTTACCGTTATATATAAAGTTTTGTGCCCTAAATATCCTTACTTGATTATCGCAGTGAATGCATTTGCCGGGCACTGGTTTAGGCCACAGTGGTATATCTTTAAAAAATTATCGAAATCATTCTACTTCTTCTCCAGCCTTATCCAAGGCTATAAATTCTGATTCCATTGTGGAACGGGCTATGCATATTTATTTGAAAAACTTTCAAGATACCGATGTGCCTCTGAGAGTAAAGATGTATCCGCTGGTTGATTTTGGTTTCTCAAATTTGCAATCCAATTTGTATCGTAGTTCCCTTCAAGTACAGGTGGATACTTTCCATACCCTCAATGCCTCCTGCTCACGGACAACATTTCACGATCGAGAGTCTCTTACTCCCGGTCGCGATCTGATTAGGCGTGTTATTCCTTCATCTACTCTTTCAAGTCAATGAGCATCTGAAGGAGCTGGTCTTCATATCGCTGTGGTGGTTAGACACCGGCGGTAGTTCCCTGAGACGAGGAGTCGGTGTTCTGGGTGGTATGCGGCTGATCGTTGGATGGTGGGGACGTCGTGCCCTCAGCAACTCTGATGGCCTTACCATTGGATGTTGTGTCTCCATTATTGGGTCGCTTTTGGGGGCCATCATCGATCTGAAAGAGGCTTTTTGAGGAAGCTTTTTTGGGCTTTTAGGGGAGAGATATTGAGTATAAAGACACAGTTCTCAACGAAAGCACCATTTTTGTGGTGGTGATTTTTCACTAAGAGTGATCAAACGGTCATTCCAAGCCACAAACGAGAGTTTGTATTTAAAGTATAAGTGCAAAATAATAAACACAAAATAAAAAGCAGATGGAAACACGATATTTTTACGTGAAAACTCAAATTGGAAAAAAACCACGGGAGGAGGAGGGAGAAAATTCATTATAATTCACCGGTTTAAAGAAATTACACGTACATATTGGTGTTTCTTTAAGTTGGGATCTGATAGAAAGTCTAAGGTCCTAGTGAAAGAAGAAGGTCAATTTGTACTGAACTGTAAAACTGAGGCGAATGGGGTGTTCACGAGATTTGCGTAGCTGTACGATTTTCATATCTGAATTTGTTGCAACGGTCATGATTGCTGGCATGATGGTTGAGATTGCATGCAAGAAATCTCGTAACTGTTCACCTTGAACGCATGGTGTACGCGCCGGAAAAAGAAATAAAGGTGTTCGCTGTAAAATTTCCTTGAATCAGATGAAAATTTACAACAAAACTGTTTTCCTTCCAGTTACAAGGAGGGAGGATGTTGAGTCTTGAATCCTCCCTTTGTTTAAGGCTGGGTTCTTCGTGTGGCGATGGAGAGTGATCTTGTTCTCCGTTGACCGGATGACCGTCGGGATCGTCAGGGATCTTCTCTTTGGCTGGTAGAAGGAGTAACACAGCTCTGTCTACCAAAACTCTCAAAGAGAAGGTAGGCAAAGGGCAACTCGTACGCAGTAAGCTTGCTGAAGAGTTGAACTCTCTCTCTTTTCTCTCAGAGCTCTTTTCTTCTAGAAGTCCTCTGACCGTCAATTCCCCTCTCTTCAATTCGTCCGAAAATCCGACCCCTTCTTCATAGCGACGGGGTTATTTATAGAGGCTCCAGGGGTGAACGTGCCCCCCAAAAACGCTCCACAATGAGGGGCTAACTTCCCCGCTATGTGGGCGGTGACTGGCCCCATAACCAGGGCGGTTATAACCGAGACGCGGGTTTTAACCCACGCGCCTTGATACTGTGACGCGGGCTTTGGCCCCTCGCGCCTTGAGTTTGAGACGCAGGCTTTGGACCCTCGCGCCTTGGTGCTGAGACGCGGGTGTTGAGCCCACGCGCCTTGAGTTTGAGACGCGGGTTTTTGGGCCCTCGCGCCTTGGTGCTGAGACGCGGGTGTTGAGCCCACGCGTCTTGAGTTTGAGACGCGGGTTTTGGACCCTCGCGCCTTGGTGCTGAGACGCGGGTGTTGAGCCTTCGCGTCTAGAACTTGAAACTTTGCTTTTTAATGGCTTATCTTTTAGACAGCCTACAGAACCCCCTCCAAAGTTTTCGATATTCCGCAGTTAACTGGGACGGATTTCGAAATACTTTGGACTCTAGCTGAATTCACCTTTATGACTGGACTGTTAATGCTCCGGGTTTGATCTTATCTGGAGTTGGTCTTCGTGAGTGTACTGTTGAACTCTTTGAGGCCACCAGAGTTGATCGTGTTGAGTGTCTAGATACACAGTCTAAACCTCCCCGATTGCTTTTAGTCTGTCATGGACGCGCTTTAAGCCAGGAGTGGACGATCGTCTGCTTGTGCCAGTGTACTGTTGAACTGATTTGCAGAAGTAAGGACTGAACGCCAATTTTTCTTTTTTTTTGAAAAGCAAAGATGGTACTACTTTAAAGACGTGAGTTTCATGGGGTGCGTCTTTTGGCAATGAAAATGCGACTGATATTTCTTCAGGCAGACGCGATGCTAGGCCAGATTGGAGGGACGCGAACTTCGGAGAGACGCGCCTCTTTGGAATAAAGATGCGACTTTCTAGACACATTTATGGCGGTGCTGACGGGGCACGTCCATCGAAGAGACGCGGCCGTCGGGTGCGAATCCGTGCCATGTCATGAGTGCACTGTCAGTTATCCTGGGGAACCGACGGGACATCACCTTTTGGCACGCGGACTTCCCGGTTCATTAAATGATCTGTTCCACGCGTCAAGCGATGACTCGCTGTAGAGCTAATCGAGCCACGCGCCGCGTATCTTTGCAAATCTTTGTGCCTATAAATGGCAACAGTCAGAGAGATATCCTCTTCTTCTCCGAGCGCATCTGTTAGGGTTTTAGAAAGAGGATCTTTGTTTATCACTTTTCATTTCTCCTTCATCGAACTCTTGATCACCAATGGCACCCAAGGCCAAGCCAACCGCATCATCCTCAAAGGCGGCTGTCGCCGAGGCCCAGAGGAGCGGTTCCTCCGCGCAGGAAGTCCTTTTCTCAGGTATAATGCCGTTTAGGCTTAACCTTCACCATTAATGGAAGTTCATGGAACCCCTAAAAAAAATCTTTTTTTTTTTTGGAGGAGAACCGTCAACACAGAATATAAACCGTGTTTGATTCTCAGACGCGGTCTTTGAGTTGATAACCAAGGCGCGGGTTTGATGACCCGGTGCCAGTGAGCCCTGCATTTCGGATTCTTCACTTAGAATATTTCTAATTGTGAAGGGTTCGGACGCGGACTTGATCCTTGCGTTCTATGACATCAGGTGCTGATTTTTTATGAATCTGACACCTGAGCCCAAGTACTTAGAGATTTTTCATAATTCTTGGTTTTCAAAACGCGGGCTTGATCCTGCGGGCCTCACATCTGGACGCGGATTTGCAGGTCTGGACGCAGATTTTGATAATTCCTGCGTCCAGTGTCTCTTCTGCGTCTGGACTATAGACACTTAACATTTTTTTTCTTTTCTGATAAGATGTCTGATCAAGTGTCCTTTTCTTTTGCAGTGCCACACTCTTCTGCCCCACTCTCCAAGAAGCGCCACTTTGGGCACGTAGGTGGTGCTGACCGTGATTTAACCTTTGTGCTGCAAAGGACTGTACCTGTGACTGCTGACAGGTCGCAGGAGCGCAAGAAAAGGCTCTCCAATGTTGACATGACAACTTTTCGGGAGCTTATGACTGACGCAGCATTCACAACGGATGCTCGCGTTCCGCTGGAGAAGCCTGCCTTCTTCTTTGGAGACCATGTCGGCGATGGCGGCTATTCCATGTATGACGGAGATTATAAATGGCTCCGCCAGATAGGGGATAGATTTTTTCTTCCGGACATGGAGAGGATGTACCCGCTGTCTTATCTCCAGCACATGTCCGTCCCTCGGAAGATGAAATGGGACCTTTCCCGATATGTCCCTGAGATTACTCTCGGTAACTTAGGCTCCAAAAAGGTATACCGTCATGATAGTCATGATAGGGCGGTTCTCGGCCTGTTCCCCGGGTCGCTCAGGACTGAGCCCCTAGTTGGAGAAACACCAAAACTTGACACCACTTTCCTCAACGCATTCATGAAAGTGGAGGGTGATTTTCCGGTTGAGTTCCGTTCGCCCGGGTAGGTTCATTCCACCGAGAAGTATTGGTGGGGCAGGATGGTGAGCTTCGTCCTTGCCGACCTTAGGGACTTGTTGGAGCAAACGGATTTGTACCAAGCAGTCAGGGCCGTACAGTATGGTATCCCACCGAGTTCTCAGAACCTCTTCGGGATCCTGGAGCGTTACAATCCTTTGACGGGGACATTCTTCACTCCGGTTGGAGAGATGGGCCTTGCCCTGCACGAGTTGCATGAGGTCTTGGGGCTGGCAACAGGGGACTCTCCCTATGAGGAATATGTCCCAACCACTGAGGAGCTCAACCTTATGAAGAAAGGGTCTCCTCAAGTGTACGAGACTTATTGGGAGGTGTTATGTCACTTCCACATTTGCGGTCAGGTAACCTCTTTTAGGTCGGGAGGAGTCAAGCAGCTATCTTGGGCCAGCTACTTGTTTAACGGTATCAATAAGAAAGACCATCCGGTAACCCGACTGGCTCCCAGCTCCGACAAGGAGATTGACGATAGGGTTAAGGCTTCTGAAGGCTTCTACACCACGGTTTCGAACGAAGATGTTTTCGAACCTGACATGGTTTTCGAAAGCTTTCATCATCAAGCCCGGATTCCTATCTCCGATCGAGCACTATTGGCGGGCTTCTTAATGCTGTGGTTGAAGCGCTGTGTGGTGCCCACGCTGTCACATGAAGTCATTGTTGCCGATGTAGTGTACCCGGCGGTGCTCCTGGCCTATGGTAGTCCCATAGCCCTTCTCCCGGCCATGGCGGCTGGCATTCAAAGCGGGTTGCGGGCGTTAACCTAGACTTTCTGCGAGGCAGGGAAGGCTGTCGACTCCCATGGCAAGTCGATTGTTGACTCAGAGGGGAAGCCGACGGTGAAGCGCCCCAACCCTCGGGTCGAGCTGCCCTACACGTACTTAATGGCTTGGTACGTGATGCACTGCCCCTCTCTGATGACGCCGGTGCCTTAGAGTGAGCGTTTTGTCCCTTTTGTACAGCGGTTGGAGGGTTCTGACTGGCGTAATGCTTACATGTATTACGTTCGAAAGTGCATTCTGTCTGCTTCGAACTACCAGCTTAACCGCTGCTTCCCCGAGATTCCTGGTGCATCTTTCGGGGAACTATTTACTGACTCCGCAGGCCAAGATGATTTCACTAGGCTGTCAACAGGGATTTTCTGGTGGTTGGTTAACATCCGGCCTGGGTATGTGCTTTTCCGACAAGGGACTTCATGCACGATCGAGCCATATATGCCGAATCGCTTCGCCCGACAGTTCGGCTATGATCAACTCTACGTCGGCAACCCCAATGCTCGACTCGCCTTCAGTGGGAACTTGTTCGAAGGTGCTCGGGCTTGGTACTATAGCGTGGCCGGAGGGACGGAAGCAACTTTCCGTCTACCTATCAAGGAGCCAAAGGGCCGCACAAGCTTCAGCTTCTGTACCTGGTACTTCCAGGTCAACCAGACACCATACTTTGTTCCGGAGTATTCATGCATTGAGAGTATCAATGCAAATTTCGAAGCAAGGTCGGGGTCCGGTAAACGCTCGCGAGGCGTCGAGCAGTATCTGAAGGCTCTGAGGGAAGTCGGGAGAGGGTCGAGGGAGGAGCCACGAGCAACAAAGGCTCGACAGGCGGTGAGTAAGCGTGCTCGAGGCTCTACTTCCACTACTGACCCTGCCCCAAAGAAGGTCCGAAAAGACTTGACGGCCGAAGTTTCTCTATCCGAAGACATCCCTGGTGGTGTTGAGGAACCGAGGGAAGAAGAGGCAGATGAAGAGGCTGTCCCCTTAGTCCGTGCCCATAGGTTGCGCAGCAGGGGCTGCAGGAGTTCAGAGGAAGGAGAGCCTGTTGACGAACCGACCGCCGCTGACGAGGCCGAGCAGTTCGAAGTCGACATCATGAGCGGAGGTGATGTTGAGATTCCGGGGTCTCAGCTCAGCCCGGGTTTTCCTCAGCTCACGAAAGGTGAGATGAGGCACAGCAACCGGAGGTCGACATCATGATTGATGTTGAGATTGCAAGAGTCTCAACTCAGCCCGGGTCTTCCCCTGCTCATGAAAGGAGAGATGTGGCACAGCAACCTGGGTCTCCAAGTGTGTTCATCTCCAGTCCTCGGACAGTTGACCCCAGCCCTACCACTGGGGTAATTGGTGGCAAGGCTCCGGCTACCGAGGCCTCTCGTGTTGAACTGCCGTCTTCCTTATCCGCAGAGGGAAGCGATTTTGAGGATGAGGTCGACTATGGTGACGAACCTGCTCCTCCTGATCCGAGTAAATTCTCACACATCTCGGAGGAGGAAATACATGGGTGCGAGCCGTTGACGGCATCACCACTGGCGGCAGTTATTCCCGCTGAAGGTACTCTTTTCACCTTCTGACTTGATTTCCCTTTTCATTTTGAAGAGGAGGTTTTAACATTCTCCTTTTATGCTGCAGGGTTGGCCGAGGATATTGAGGCTGCAACCTCCTCGCATATCGAGGAGATGGTGCAAGAGTTGACCCAGCCGGAAGGAGTTGAGACTCCAGCCGCCGAGATGCCTCCAGAGAAGGCAACTACTGAAATCGGGGAGACTCCCACTCTGCAGGACGAGGAGGCAACCACTGAAGCCAGGGAGACTTCTACTCTGCAGGATTCACCCCAGAATTCGACATCTCTGGACCTCCAACTTGGTAAGGAAGTTTTGATGTCTTGAATGTTTCTCTTTTCACCATTGTAGCTAATGTTGAGATAATTTGCAGAGCGAACTGGGGGGGCTCAGGTGGAGAGTCTGACGGTCAATGCCCCTCCAGAAGGCCACACAGCTCAAGCCTCGGCCGAGGTTTCTGAGGAGGTCGAGCTCACTACTCTGTCATCAGCTGTGGAGGTTCCTGCAGAGGTAGCACCCCCAGAAGCCCTAGTGGCTACTCTTGCTCCTGCCGTACCGGTGGTCAGCCCGACTCTTGCGCGAGAAGAGCCGGCTTACATCCCTCACCCCGTGATAGAAAGGGGGTCGGGGAGCACCTCGGGCGATGATACTATGGAGTTCCTAACACGCAAAACGGTGCAGCAGTTCTTTGACTCGATGCGATCATGCATCGATTTCATCCTGTCTGGGGGTAGCTCCTTTGAATTCGCCCGGATGTTTCTCGGAAACTTGGCCGAGAACATCAAGTTGGCCGGAGGCCCTTCGCTAGCCCAGGCGTATCTGCTGGTGGTGGAGCAGCTGGGACAAGACCTGAGAGAGCTTCGATCCCTGGAGGATGCCGGCTCATTCCACGAAGCCCAGGAAACTCTGAATAGGCTCCTTGCTGCTCAAGAGCAGGAGCGAAGGGAGGTGGAGGAGAAGATAACCGATAACACCCGTCTTCTTGAAGGTTTCCAGGCTGATCATCAAAGGCTAGCGGTCGAGTCCAAGAAATCTGTCATGATCATACAGGCTGCAAAGCAGGCTATCCTTGACTCTCGGGCTGCTATAGCCAGGGCTGAGGCCATGATTGCTTTTAACGAACAGAAGCTTGCTACCTCTGAAAAGAGGCTAGCGGAGTTAGAGGCTGCCAAGGCGCAAGTTGAAGCAAACCTCTATATTCGTTCATCCGAGTTGGAATCCCTCCGAGTACAAGCGCAGGGATTTTTATCTGAGGCGGGTCTGCGGGCCCAAGCTCTCATGGAGGCTGAGAAGGCGCGTCAACATAAGATACATCGCCTTAGAGAGCAAATCCGTTCCTTGGCGAACCAGGACTTGTAGCCTTCTCTTTTTTTTTGTAAAGAAAAGGACACTCTGTTTTACTAAGAGTGTTTGTATTAACTTTTATCATTTTTTTTGATGTAATAAAAGTCTTTGGAGTTCTTGTTCCATCTTTATTGCCTTGCTGTAGATGAATTCAACTTCTTTTAATGAAACGCGGCGTTAACTCAAGTCTTCTTGATGAGACGCGGCATTGATTCATAGGAACCTAGATAGAACTAAGTTTTTTTGATGAGACGCGGCATCAAATCATAGAGAGAGACGCGGTCATCAGTTCATAGGAACTTAGGCAGAACTAAGTCCTTTTGATGAGACGCGACGTCAATTCACAGAGAGAAACGTGGGTTTAATTAACGCGAATCTGTCCTGCTAATGAAGACGCGGTTCAAGTGGACGCGAAGGGCGCAGTTTTTGAGTGTGACTCACTGGTCGCAGTCCTTAAGGATGCAGCGCTGGGTCTTTTGACTAGGTGCAAGAACCCATCACTACCCATGCAGACGCAGTTCCTCTGATGAAGACGCAGTTTGAGCGGACGCGAGGGACGCAGCCTTGCGTATTTTCCAACTAATCCCACAATGGCCTAAGTCTTTTGCTGAGTTAAGTGCTTTCCCTTAAAATGGGCCCCGTTTGCTGAAGGGACGCAACTTTGGGTCACGCGGACATTCCTCTGGAATGCAGGTGGACGTCATTCAGTCTGAAAAGGGGACGCGGATTCCCGGACGCGGCTTTCTCATCTGCGTCTTGATGTAACTTCCCAGGCGTTAAATGCAGCCTGACTTAAAGATTTCATGAGATCTTTGAACGTCAAGTCTTTATTGACGATTGGAAAACCGGGTCGTCCGTCGTTTCCCGAAGCAGTTGTCCACGCGTTGGTTCCTCATTGGACTCAGGCGTTAATGCCTTTTAATGCAAAACCGGCGCTGGCGGTTTGAGACCAGCGTCTGCGACGCTTCCCGAAGCAACGTTCCACGCGTCAGACTCCTATTGGACTTTGACGGTCGTGCGGTCATTAAGGCCGCCGGTTTTGATTAATGAACCATTAATGACAGTTATCAGGGGCTGCCTATAAATAGGGCTCACCCTCTCCCTCTTTAACAACCCAAACTTAGACTGTTTTCTTTTGATTTGCTCTGAGAAATTCCGCCCTCTTCAGAGTTTCTAACAGGGGTCTGTCTCCATGGATGAAGGTGACTCTGTGGATGAAGATGACCCAGAGCTTTCATACTTCTGTTTGGTCTCTTCAGGAGAAAGCGTCTCTTTGATCATCTTTCATGTCCACGTTCTAATGCAGAGAGTTCAACTCTTGATAGAGGCCTCTGCGGGTATGCCGTCCCGACTTGCCATGATATTTTTAGTCCACCCAGGCTTACACCTTGGCATCTCTTAAAGAGATATCACCATCTGGATGAAGTCTTAGTTGGTGCATTCCCTTTTTTTAGAATTTGCGCCATCGACTTGAACTTCTCTGGACGCGAGTACAGAAGTCTTTGGCACTTGGCGCTGGCTTTGCTCATGAAGCTCGCGTTTTAAGGCCACTGACTTGGATGAATTCCAACCGGGTTGAAGGTTTCAGACCCGAATCTTGCAAATCCTGTTCATTCAACAGGGAGATGGCAATTTTTTCGGCGTCTGAGTCTTTTCGCGCCTGGTGTGTTAGACGCAGATGCAAAAAAATTGGACTGCGTTTGAACCCTGCGTGTATCACAGTTTTAACTCGCGTCTGTTTCTGCCACCGCGGAAGTTTTGGCTCACTGCGTGGGTCATTCCCGCGTCTGTAGTCTTCTGCAATAACTGCGTCTGTCACTTAGTTTTCTCTGTTGAAGTGTACTAAGTTCCAGATGTTTTAATTCCTTTGTTTATTCCTTACAGGTAGGCTTGATCGTCCTTTTTCAGGTTCGCTGGGCCCCTAGAAGAATATTTCGGCCGGCGAACTCGTTCGATGTTCGTCCACAAGGGAAGAAATCATAGTCTCCGTCGTCCACAAGGGAAGAAATCATGGTCCCTGATGGGGACTTAACCCTCGCCAAGATCTCATTGGATTCAATGCACCAGTCATGCTTGCGGGCTGGTCACGGTCACAGTGGGTATGGCGGCGAGGGGGTTACGGTGGATATAGTGGCAGATAGCATCCCCTTCCTCTCTCACCCCAGAAGTGACATCAAGGACACTCCATGTTTGTTGGATGGCCTTATGGCGAAAGAGATGCTCATGAATGAAGGGTTGCATGGCTTTCTGCTGCCACCGGACCTCAAGAACACCATTGCTCTTAGCTTAGTCAGTTAGGGCTCTTTCGATGTTTACGTCATGCACCATAGTGCAATCGGCTCCAATTGTCGCCACAGGTTGGCGCTTTCCAAACATCGTGCACTTGGAATCAGATGCGCCTTCAAGGAGTGAGTACGGCCTCTGAGAGAGAGAGAGGGACTTCTTTGTACTCCTTAATTGTAACACTCAATCTTATTGTATAAGAGAGCGTTTTGTATCACTTTCATATGCCTGAATATAAATAAAAGTGACATTTTTCTTTTTGTCTCTTCTATTGTCTTGAACTGTCTTGTTTCTTTTTTTAGTCAGACGCATAGAAGCAAAGGACTTTGACTTGTCAAAATTATGATGATAATTTCAAACAGTCAAACTTTTTAGAGAGAAATCCTATTTTTAGAATTCCCCAATGCTGTCAGAGGTGTAATATTAACTTGACAAGAGATAAGATAGTTTTGTGGACCTGTCAATCTATAAAGGAGAATGACAAGTGAAACTCGTACCCCAGGGAAAATGGGCCTTAATCAAGGTTTAGGATTCACTTGATTAAGCTCAGCTGGGGATTTGAAGGAAAACACTGTTAATGGTGTAGTATTAACCTAACAATGTGTTTAGGTAGACTTGTTATTCTGTTGAAGAGAATAACAAGTGAGACTAGACTCGCAGGGAATCTAGGAAAATCTTTACCGTTAGAGGTGTGATATTAACTTAACGGGTTAAAAGTTGTCTTGCCAGAAGTGTGATGTTAACTCGACAAGAATGTGAATCAGAGGTGTGATATTAACTTGATTCAGAAGCATTTCAGCTTTCGTTTTGGGAAAACTGAGAGTGTCACTGACATAGGTGTGATGTTTAACTTGACAGTGAGGGTAATGCTAGAGGTGTAATGTGGAACTTAGCATTGGTCATCTCGGCTTGGATGAGGAAGTCGAGGAAAAGTCATGGCCATAGGTGTATTGTTGAACTTAGCAATGACTTAGATGCTAGAGGTGTAGTGTTAAACTTAGCATCGTTCATTTCAGCTTCGATATGGAAGTCTGAGGAAAAGGTGACTGTCAGAGGTTTAATATTGAACTTGACAACAACTTGATTACTGTTAAAAGTGTAATGTTGAACTTAACAGTAATTTGTCAGAGGTGTGATGTTAACTTGACAAGAATTAACTTGCGATACGATCAATTTTGAGGACCTGTCATCCTATTGATGAGAATTGACAAGTGGAGTTTGGAATTTCAGAGGTATAGTGTTAACTTGACAACAACTGTATTTTATAGACCTACCATTCTGTGGATGAGAATTGGTAAGGGATTGTGGAGGGGAGAGTGGATTTGAGTCCACATAGGATTTTTAGCAAACCCTCAGCTATTAACGGGTTTGATATGCCTTTACCAACTACCGTTTGAGTTGGGCTAGCCATGCTATTCCCCTTAGCATGATGAGTTGTCGAAGACTTATGTTAGGCTTAGAAGCCAACATTTTCCTCTATCCTTAGCCGTCGGAGGCGTTGGATATTAATGAAGAAACTCTTCTTGTTTTGATCAGAGGTGTAATTTTGAACGTGATCGGAGGAGGAGTACTATTAAGGATAGTACTTCTTCAAGAATCTGCCATTGATCGGCATCATGAGTGTATCGCCATTTGAAGTAATGAGGCGATACGATCCATTTGAGTAGACTGACTCTACTACGAATGGTCCTTCCCATTTGGGTTGGAATTTTCCTTTTGTCTTGTGCGTCATCACCATGGGTCTTCTGACGGCTAAGACTAGGTCGCCTTTCTTGAAAGTTCGCACTTTAACTTTCTTGTTGAAGGCTCTGGTAATTTGAGCCTGGTAAAGCTCGATTTGTTGTTGGGCCTGCAAACGCTTATCGTCTAAGGCCTCCAATTCCAGGAGTCGCTATCGATGCTTCTCCTCGGTTGTCATCTCCGCTGTCAAGGCGACGCGTAGAGATGGAATTTGGATTTCCAGTGGAAGTACGGCTTCACATCCATATACCAAAGAAAATGGCGTGGCTTTAGTTGGGGTTCGCACAGTTGTGCGGTAGGCCCATAAGCATTCACCTAGCTTATCGTCCCAGTCTCGTTGACTTTTCGAGACGAACTTCTTGAGAAGCTTGCCAATAGTCTTGTTGAAAGCTTCTGCGAGGCCGTTAGCGGCAGGATAGTATGTCGTTGAGGACACACTCTGGATTCTGAACTTGACACAGAATCTCTGAAAAGCCTGGCTGATGAACTGGGGTCCATTGTCATGGACAATTCGCCGAGGTACACCAAAACGGTAAATGACGTGATGCTTCACGAACTTGATCACGTTAGACGATTTTACCTCCTTCAAAGGAACGGCCTCAGCCCATTTAGAGAAATAATCGGTTATTGCCAAAATGAACCGATGTCCTTTGATGATGGTGGGCTAATAGGGCCAACCACATCCATTCCCTACATTTCAAATGGCCAAGTAGAAGCCGTGGAGTGAAGGTAGCCTGGTGCTTGATGGATGAAATCACCATGCACTGGCAGGCGTGACATCTTTTGGCATAAGTGATGGCATCGGCAATCATCTTGGGCCAGTAGTAACCCAATCTTTGGAGTCGATGTGCCAGTTTTGGGCCAGGTTGATGGGCTCCACATATACCATCGTGGGCTTCTTTCAGTACCTCTTGGGCCTCTTTTGGTGAGAGGCATCGGAGTAAGATCTCGTCATGCGATCGACGATACAATGTTCGCGTAATCGCATTATAGTAGAATTTGGGGGCTTTCCTTCGAATGGCAGCCGCCTCTTTGGTGTCCTCAGGCAGGATGTCGTATAAGACGTAATCAATGTAGGGGAATCGCCAGTCTCTAGGCTCTGGACCGGTCGACGCTTCAAGAGCTTCTTCGCTGCGACGACCTCCCGTTGACCCCGGGTAGTCTTCGAGAGCGACTCTCGGACAACACAGGTCGTGGCTGTAGACGAATACCTTCTCCATTGCTCCAGCTGGAAGAGCTAAGGAAGCAGCGGGGATGCGAGTGTATCTGCATGCGCATTTTGCCTGCGCAGTACATGGTCGATGTAAAAGTTTGAAAACCTCTCGGCCATGTGGATAGTTGCGGAGTGATAGGGTACTAGGTCTTCATGTCTGACTTCGTACTCTCCGCGAACTTGGCTGACGATGAGTTTAGAATCACCGTATGCCTCGAGATTTTTAACGCCAATCTCATCGGCGAACTACATCTCAATCAGGAGAGCGTTGTACTCCGCTACATTGTTGGAGTAAGGCTCAGTTAGCGAGACAGCTCGAGGAATCACATAGTTCTGTGGTGAGACGAGTACCACTCCTACCCCCGCTACTGTATGTCCCTTGGGCTTGTTCTCGATGCACCGTCGAAGAAAAGTTGCCATACTTGACTTTCTAACGATGTCTGAGTTAGGCAGACTTCAACAACTTTATCTGGGAGATCCTCGTAGACTTGGCTGCCCTCGGATCTGGGTACTCAGCCAGGAAATCCTCCACCGCTTGACCCTTAATAGCTTTTTGTGGTAAAAAGTGCATTTCATATTGAGACAGCAATATGGCCCATTTTGCCAGCCGGCCGTTCAATGATGAAGGCTTAGTCATAAGTAACCTCAGGGGGTTGACTTTTGATATGACGTTTATAGTTTGGCCTACCAGATAGTGTCGCATTTTCTGAATGGCGAACACTAATGCCAAACATTCCTTCTCGATCGGATTATACAGATGTTCGGCTCCGATCATTGTTCTACTCAGATAGTAGATCGCTTGCTCTCGTCCTTGATCATCATGCTGAGCTAATAGAGCTCCCAAAGAATGATCCATTGCCCAGACATACACCAGGAAAGGCTTTCCGGATACCGGAGCTGCAAGGACTGGTGGTTGAGTGAGGTGTTGCTTGATCTCCTCGAATGCTCGTTGGCAAGCGTCGTCCCAAACGAACGAGACACCCTTCTTCATTAACTTAGCCAAGGGTTGGCATCTTCCAGAGAGGTTTGAGATGAACCTGCGGATGTACGCCAATCGTCCTTGCAATCCCCTGAGTTCCTTGAGATTTCTCGGAGGTTGCATCTCCTAGATGGCGCGAACCTTTTCCGGGTCCAGATGAATTCCCGTGGAGGTTACAACAAATCCTAAGAATTTGCCACTAGCCACCCCCAGGAAGGACTTGGTGGGGTTCATCTTCAATTGATGAGCTCGCATGATGTCAAAAATCACCTTCAGGTCAGCTATGTGATCACCCTTAGCGCGACTTTTCACCGCAATATCATCAACATAACATTCCACCGTTTTACGCATTTGCTGCTGGAAAATGGCGTTCATGGCCCTTTGATATGTTGCCCCCGCATTCTTCAGTCCGAAGGTCATGACGGTATAGCAGTAGACCCCCAATGGTGTCCTGAAGGAGGTGTGCTTTTCGTCGTCATGATACATTTTGATTTGATTGTATCCTGAGAACCCGTCCATGAAGGACATTCGTTCGAATCCACAAGTGTTGTCAATCATGACATCTGTGATTGGCAGTGGGAATTCGTCTTTGGGGCAAGCCTCGTTTAGATCACGGAAGTCGATGCAGATCCGGATCTTCCCGTTCTTCTTGGCAACTGGGACAATGTTGGCTACCCAGTCGGGATGTTGTTCTTCCCTGATGAAGCCAGAATCAATAAGTTTTCTGACTTCTGATTGAATTGCCTCCATTATTTCTGGACGGAACCGTCGCTGCTGTTGTTTGACAGGTTTTGCGTCCGGATTGATGTTGAGGCGGTGCATAGCCACTTGAGGATCAAGTCCAGGCATGTCTTCGTAATTCCAGGCGAAGACGTCTATATACTCTTGTACAAGAGATATTAGATCCTTCTTCTCCGAAGGTGACAGGCCGTCACTTATGAAGATGGGCCTCATCTCCTAGATTGACTTGAACAACCTTGTCTTCTGTGGGTGGCTCGCGCTGTTCAAAGCGGGTATCCCAAAGAGTATTTAAATGTTTGATCCAAGGATCTGTATCAGATTAGATCATTTCTTCATCTCCGTCTTCCAGGTGGCTTGTTGAAACCATGTTCACTGAAAGTTCTCTGAAGATGTTGCCGATACTGACATCCGACTCCCACGATGACGTGCCTGAAGAGTAATTATGACCTGATGGCCCTCTAGAATCAGAGGCTGATGGGATCGGAGTCGATACATAGCCCAACCCCCGGCGCGTCCGATGATAATAATCGGGGGCTTTCCCTTTCGGCACAAAGGATCGAAGTAGCGTTCTCCTTCCTTTGCCGAAGTTCAACCCGGGTCTGTTGGTTAGATCGTACCCCATGCACTTCATCATTTTGAGCGCTTTTGGTTCATAATGACCGAACTGAGGGGATTCCTCCTCGCCTTCCGATTCTTCGCGGGGCATTGGTTCAGATGAGATTCGCCCAAAAAGAATTGGTTTTTGGCCTTTCCGTCTGGCTGGAACCATAAATATAGATTCTTGCGCATTACCATTATCTTGGTATGTCCCGAAGGATGATTTTACTGGTACATGCAACGATGTCAAATCATCCATTGCCGACCAGAGGTCATCATCTACATCAGTGCTAGTATCTGACGGTATTGAATCAGAAGCAAACACAGAAAAATACGCTAAATCTAATTCTTCATTAATGTACCAACCGCCTGCATCATCAGCGGAGGTATTATCAACATCGGGCTTATTAATGCCCGTTACAGGTGGATCCAGCTCCCACAGGCACTCTTCTTTTTCAGGCTCAATGTCAGCCTCATTACCGGAGTCTGGCTCTCTGGCTGCGGGGTTTCATTTGTCTTCACAGGATCCTGATATAGGAGGGAATCCGTGAAATAATTTTCGACCCCTTCAAACGGATACCTTTCGGCGATCAACGTTTGAATCTTTCCACTCCCGTCATTGTATTTCATGACTTGGTGGAGAGTGGAGGGAACGAGGAGTTGCGGTGAATCCATGGTCGTCCCAACAGTAGGTTGTAGGAAGTGTCAGCATCGATGACGTAGCATGTCACTTCCGACTTGAGGCTTCCAATCTGGCATTTGAGCTTGATCTTCCCCATCGGACGGGTGCCATTGGTATTAAACCCGTAAATGGTTATCTGGGTAGGGCTCAGACGATAGGTGAGGATGCCCAGATGTTGCATGACCCGGCGAGGCATGATGCTCAACGCGGACCCTAGATCTACCTGAATGCGGTTCACCTCAGACGATCCAATATACCCTGTGAAGTACAGGGGTCGATCATGCTTCCCTTTAACCTGCATATCATCTGCTGTGAAGGTAATGCAGGGAGCATTTGGGGAGGTGTGGAGGCAATCCTCTACATCTTCCTCCTTCGGCACCTGGGTCATGAAGACCTCAGCATTTGCCAGAGCTTCTTGTAGAGCTTCTCTGGTCGACTTTGATAGTCTAAGAAGTTCATACAAGGTAATGCGTGTCGGGATGTTGGCTAGTTGAGTCAGGACATCAAAGCGGTAAGGTGTCGTGGATCCTTCCGCTACACCTTTCGAAAGAACTCGAGAAAACCGAGTTTCTTTCTGTTTCTCCACAAGTTGTTTGTGGAGGACTTGGTTGGCTCTACAGCTGGTTGTGGAGGGGCTACCGCCATCTCGCCATACTGCTTCAAGTACGGCTGTCCCAAACGGGTTCCCGCCATCGGTTGGTTGGGCTCTGCGGCCAAGACTATTGTTTCCTCCTCTAAGTCGGTTAACGCGGGAACATCAGTCTCGGCTTCTCGAGAGGAGGCACACACCACATTGCAGGATGAAGCCTTTGCCTTGCCTTTGGATTTCCTGTTGGTCACAGTAGTCCATTGCTATTCATTGACAAGGTCAGGGTGGACCCACATGATTTCCCTTGAGGTGTAGGGACGGGTACCAAGCCTTTCTCTTGCTGCTGATGAGGGTCTACGTTGACCACTCTTAGTTCTCCTTTTGGAATAGGTATCACTCCCGACGGTGTCGGGGGTTGCTTTCCGAACTGGAGAACCGACGTCATGTTGGCCGTCACCTTCTTCTGCTCTGGTGGGAGCTTTAACACCTCCGCGTCAATCAGAGCTTGAAGGATGTCCTTGAAGACGTAGCAGCTTTTGGTAGGGTGCCCCAGCATCCTGTGGTACAAGCAATAGGTGGGATTGTCGGTCTTGCCGACTTCCTCGGGGCGCCTAGCTTCAGGGAGCTTCAGTCGGTTGCTCTTGTTGAGTAGTTTAAAGAGTGAATCGACATGTTCCTCCTTGAAAGAATACTGCTTGTTGGCGCGTGGATGGCTCGAAGAGCCACTCGCCTTGACCAGTTGAGGTTTGGCGGGAGATTTGGTCTCTGTTGCCAAATTATCCTTCCGCTTTGTCTGGAGGGATGTGTCTGGCGCACGCCTGGTTGACCTCTCTGGCCGTGGCTTCCCTTCTTCTACCCTGACGCGGGCGACAATCTCCTCAGCCTGTTCACCTTGTTGGACCAACTGCTTCCAGGTGCGGCTTTCAGCAACTCCTATTTGAGCAAGGAGTGAGGTTTGGAGATTGTGGCGGCATGTTTCCACCAGGGTGACCTGGGTCATGCCGCTTAGACACCAGAGTGCCACGTTCCGAAATCTTTCCACGAAAGACTTGACGGACTCTCCCTTTCGCTGTTTAGTAGCCAAAAGGGTGGGCATCGTGACTTCCGAGTCATCCTCGAAGAAGCGCGTTAAGAAAAGCTTCTCCAAATCGACCCAGTTCTTGATAGAACCTTCTGGGAGCTTCATGAACCATTCAAAGGCCAGCCCTTTCAGGGTGCCGATGAACAGACGAGCCAGGATAGCATCATTATCTACTACATTCCCAGTTTGGGATTTAAAGTAGTAGATGTGTGGTTGGGTGACCCTTTCCCATCGAATGCTTGAAGGGTTGGAGCCTTGAACTTGGACGGGTATGGAACCAAGTCCCATTCAGCAGGATAGGGCCGGACCACTCCAGCTTCTTGGAGGCCTTTACGGTTGGTAAGAGCCTCGAGGCATTGCTCCAATTGACTCATTCTTTTAGCATGAGCCTTTCCCTGGTCTTGGTCGCCCTTTACTTGCGACGAGGATTTGGACGAACTAGAAGTAGATCGCGGCCTCTCCTCAGAAGGTTCGGAAGATGAGCTTTCTCCCTTTTTCCCTTTGCCCTTCGTCTTTTTAGGAGGAGATTTCCTCCTGTCTTCGAGCAACTGTGCAAGCATCTGCTTGAGGGAGTCGATAGATTCCTGCTGAGAAAGAATCATATCCATTTGTGCCTTCTGGATTTGTTCTAAACGTCTAACCGTTTTCTCAGGAGTGCCTATCATGTAGGCGGAGGCCTCCTTCTCAACGGAAGAGTTTGAAGCCCGTGATTCCGCTACGGCGGAGTGAGAATCATTCACTTTAATGCCATGGGCTAAGGCATTAAATCAATTGGGGGAATGGCCCCAGTCCGGGTGCGAGTGTGTTGATACACCCCTTCCGGTTCAGAGTCAGACTCATCCGAGCTGACTGCGGGTTGTTTTCCCTTACTCCTGCTCGTCATATTCGCAGTGAGCTCCGGGTACTCAATGTCAGAGAAGGTTCTCCTTCTGTGGGAGCGCCTTCTTTTGGCTGACGGGGGAATCAGGGTCAGCTGTCTAACTAAAGACTGCTGGTGCACACCTGAACCACAACGGCACTCGGAGAGCATAGAGATGAGCCGTTGGCAGCAACATGATGAAGTGACCTGATTGGCACTTCTTTTCTTCGTCAAGTAATCTCTCAGATCCACGGGAGGGGGATCGAAGAGATTAACCTCGCAACGCCGAAGACGGGAGGCATCCATATGCTGTACAGCATGGACGCGAGCTTCAGGGACGCGGCTCTCACGTCGTGGCTGTATAACGTGCGTCTGGCGTCTCTTTTGAGATGAGACGCGATTCTCGCGTTGCTGCTTGATGCGTCGGGGCAGAAACGTTTGAGAGAGGATGGGCTGCTGGGCCCCACGCCTATGGGCGCGTGCCTCTCGCGCTTGACGAGGCGCAGAGGCTTCACCTTGGCGTTTGGTGAGTTGGTCTTCAGAGGACCTAGCTTGAGGAGTCTCGCGTTTGGGCCGCCAAACGCGGACTTCACGTGCTGGATGTGGCGCGGGCAAGGCGCCAGATTGTACGTCGCGTCCAGCCTCAGTCGGACAACCAGAGGTTCCAACTTGTAGCTGACGCGCACGTCTCCTCTGTCGACGCTCAGCGTTTCGGTTGCGTCGTAGAGGTGGAGAGTGACCAACGACGACCTGATGCTGAACACCAGAGATTTTCACCACGCGGGTCTCCTGAGAGACGCTGACGCGGGTGTCCCGTGCTGCGCGGTTGATCGCAGCGGCAGTTGTGCCTGAGATCACGCGGGCCTTCTGAGAGGCGTTAGCGCGTGTATCTTGCTTGGCACAGTTGGCAGCAGCAGCGCCCGAGAGAACCTCGGATCGGGCTTCGGGGCCATTCCCCGTCGAGACCCTGCGGCAGACGCGGGTCTTTGGGCTCTTGGTGCCGGCAGAGAGAAACTCTTCGTATTTCGCCTGGTCGAACTCGACAACAAGCGATTCGACCATCTTTCCCTTAGAAGGACGTCATCTTGCGCCACGATTTGCTCATCAGTGACAAATGTAGTCCCCAGCGGAGTCGCCATCTCTTGTACGCGCCGGAAAAAGAAATAAAGGTATTCGCTGTAAAATTTCCTTCAATCAAATGAAAAATTACTACAAAAATGTTTTCCTTCCAGTTACAAGGGAGGGAGGATGTTGAGTCTTGAATCCTCCCTTTGTTTAAGGCTGGGTTCTTCGTGTGGCGATGGAGAGTGAATCTTGTTCTCCGTTGACGGATGACCGTCGGGATCGTCAGGGATCTTCTCTTTGGCTGGTAGAAGGAGTAACACAGCTCTGTCTACCAAAACTCTCAAAGAGAAGGTAGGCAAAGGGCAACTCATATGCAGCAAGCTTGCTGAAGAGTTGAACTCTCTCTCTCTCTTTTCTCTCAGAGCTCTTTTCTTCCAAAAGTCCTCTGACCGTCAATTCCCCTCTCTTCAATTCATCCGAAAATCCGACCCCTTCTTCATAGCGACGGGGTTATTTATATAGGCTCCAGGGGTGAACGTGCCCCCTAAAAACGCTCCACAATGAGGGGCTAACTTCCCCGCTATGTGGGCGGTGACTGGCCCCATAACCAGGGCGGTTATAACCGAGACGCGGGTTTCAACCCACGCGCCTTGATACTGTGACGCGGGCTTTGAGCCCTCGCGCCTTGAGTTTGAGACGCAGGCTTTGGACTCTCGCGCCTTGGTGCTGAGACGCGGGTGTTGAGCCCACGCGCCTTGAGTTTGAGACGCGGGTTTTTGGGCCCTCGCGCCTTGGTGCTGAGACGCGGGTGTTGAGCCAACGCGCCTTGAGTTTGAGACGCGGATTTTGGACCCTCGCGTCTTGGTGCTGAGACGCGGGTGTTGAGCCTTCGCGTCTAGAACTTGAAACTCTGCTTTTTAATGGCTTGTCTTTTAGACAGCCTACACATGGGAATTACACGTCTTCAACGTGAGAGAGAAGAGGCAACGTGATCGCAGGTGGAGATCTCAGCGGTTGTTACTGAGGGCCTCCGAGTGAAGTCGAAAATATTAGACTGTTGGTGACTACAGAGAGTGATGCCTCCAGAACAGGGGTTCGCTCCAGGAAAGCTCTAGGTGGCGGAGCTTTGGAGGTTGATTTGAGTTTGGGCTAGAGTGATTCTGAGAACTTTGGATGCTCTCGGGAGGGTCTGATGTGATGAAGGTAGTTGATTGTCGCGAAAACTTCAAAAAGGGGACATGATTGCTTGGACACGTGTCAACATCTTTCTAAGGGTCATTTTTTGACCACTACAGTGATGATGGGAATGTCACCTCTTGTCTTTTCTTGGGATGCTATTACAAGCTATACAATTCTAAATTCAGCCAACAAACTGACAGTTGTCCCTCAATTGCATTTTCTTGAGCTGCCACAGTGCAAGTTGTACAATCTTTTCACATAACAGTCAAGTACTTTAAACCAACCTCTACTCTATATCTGCTATAGTGCTAATACTTATATGGAGATAGAGAAATCATTCTCTTTGTTTTTCTTCAGCTGCCACAAAGTTATCTCTTTTCCTCTTTCTTCTCTCGTCGCAGCAACCCATTGAATGCTGCAGATTTTTTAACCACGCCTAATCTTCTTTGCAGACAGCATTAAATGCTGACTGGTAGAAAATCTCTCTGAGTGTAACGATCAAATATTCAAGCTTGTTGCCTTGATCCTTAAATTGAGATATGAGATCACATTTAAAAACAAGCAATAAAGTAAGAAAACAGAAAATACGCCATAGTGTACAGAGTAAAACTTTAAATACACAAAAATCTGAGAGAAGTTATTAAGCTTTAATCTTCTTCAATTCTTCAACAACTTCCCAATTAAAGAAGTGTTAGAGCTTTTAATTCTTCATCAAGTGTCTTCACTCACTTCATTCAACATTCTATTGATTGGAAAATCTTAGGCTTAAAATCTACAATCATTTTTATTCTCCCACTTAACTTCTTGATATTAAAGTGCCAATTATTGAAAATAATATTTTTTTATTTTTGATTGCATGGAGCCTCATTGTTATTTTATTTAATTGCCCTAACTGGTTCTTACTCTTGTTTTAAAGAACAAAATCAAATCTTATTAACTTGTGTACCATCTTTATGTAGATGAGAAAGTCTAACTCTAAGAAGAAGGTTGGCGGTTGTTTCCTCTTCGGGGAGAAGAGTGAAAATCCAAGCTCAGGTTTAGCATTGGTGCTGTAATTACTTGCTTTCGGTTAAAGCTGATAGTAGATTTGAAATTCTAGACAAGAGCCCTTTAGGTAGTTGATATAGAAAATTCTAGAGCCACCCTAAATTCTTCGTGTTCCTCTCAAGCTTGAACTTTAATTTACTACTATAATTATTGCATAAATTGTTTCTATCTTGATTAATTGTGATTTAGTTATTATTGCACTGTTGTTGATTGTGTCAGTCACTTTCTGGTATAAATCTTAATTATACCAGTGATTCTACTATTCTACCAGTGCATCTGCTAATAGAAACTGTATTATACCAGTCACTTTTAGATTGTATCAATCTGTCTCTATTTTATTTTTTAGATTCTACTAACTGAACTGGCATTCTACTAAAACATCTAGTTCTTGAATAAAATTTGAATTAGACCTTAATTTTAGTTTAAACTTTATTCAACCCCTCTAGGGTCCAACACTAGCAACTGATCCTTCCCCTTTTTTTAGACATCTAGGAAGAGGGGAAAAAAACAGAGAGAGAATATTATTATTATATATTTTTTTTGTGATACTGCGTATTTCAATTTTCTTGAATATTCAGTTTGTAAGTGTGTTTGGGGGATCAGAGAAGATGAAGAACTTTCCAAGTAACAATAATTCCTCCCAAAAATAATATGAGAAGGAAAAGGCCGGTTGGTCACGACCGCAACTACTTTTCAGGTTATACATGCAAAGAATAGATGTAAAGATGTGGACATCATACAAAACAAATTACCTAGGGCTGTTTGGTCCGGATCAATGCAAAAGGAAAACTGATAGTTTTTAGTTTTCTTAGTGGGCCGCACAAGAAAGCTGACTGTCATTTTTCTACATGGTTTCCTCTCCTACTGTGCTGCAGAGGGAAAAACTGACAGCTTAATTTTCCCTCAAACAAACAAATTGTCCTGAGAAAGTGGGAAAAATGTCAATGGGCCCACAATTCCACAAGTAGAGAACAAAACTGACAGCTCAGTTTTACCTTCAAACAAGCAGCTTGTGCTGAGAAAGTGACTTTTTTCACTTTTCCAGCTCAAAATCTGCGAAACAAAGAGGCCCTAATATGGTGTTACCATGAGTTATGAATGACCAAGTTCTGTTTTTTATCGACTTCATTTTCATTTTGTTCAACATCAGTACTGTTCTTTATGAGGATCTTTATTATCTAATTTTAGGTGGGATTGGAGCTAATAGCGAGTGATTTTGTTGCCATGTAGGAAAAAAGTGAAGTATACCTGCCAATTGGCAATCGCCCACCTACCAAAAGGACCCGGTCGTTCTTTAGACCACCTAAATAAATACGTGAACCATCCTTGACGAGAAAAGTCTTGTTGAGAGAATATGAACCTTGACATTTTGCAACGACCATGAGAGAGATCATAACTCTGGTCACCAAGATGATCTTGAAATTCAAAGATGGAGTATAGACATAAAAGAATCTGAAGCCGACATGATTCTGTATCAGTCATAAGAGGCATATTAGGTAACAATTAGGAATTTTACTGCATTTTTTTGGTCCCGAAGCGGACTTGAACCGATTAAAAGGACATCAACCGGTCCTAAATATTCATAGGTAAGGTATGAATATAGAAATTATGAAACCGATTAAAAGGACATCAACCGGTCCTAAATATTCATAGGTAAGGTATGAATATAGAAATTGTGAAACCGATTTGACCCGTTGACTGCCCTAGTCAAACCATCGTAGTACGATTCGACTTTGGGCCTTTTGCACCATTTATGTGGTGAACCTTGGATTTGACTGTGATATGGAGAAGAATAACGGATACGAATTGTATAGAGAGGATCAAAATCTAGATGATAGAGTTTTTTAACTCTTGTTAGAGAGAGAGAGAGGGAGGGAGAAGAGATTGTATTTGTATTTACAGAAAAACAGAAGAAGAAGCTTGGCATCAGAACGGTCGACTGCATGGTTCACCGATGTGCAATTTGTGCATGTTGCACATAGTCGGTCGACCGTCAGGTCAACCGACCCACTCTCTGAGATTTAACTGATATATGCCAATCGGTCGACCGTGTGGTCGGCCGCTCCACTCTCTGTGTTTAACAGAGAATGGAGGCTCTTGTGCTGGTCGACCGATCGGTCGACCAATCGGTCGACCACGGTCAACCAGCAGTCGGGTCTGGCTGTGCACAGACCCTGACCCATTGTGTATTTCTGCCTCTCTCTCTCTCTCTCTCTCTCTCTCTCTCTCTCTTGTGTATAAATAAGGAGATGTGCTTTTTGTCTAGGGTACGAGAAAAAGTGTGGAAATTATCTCCCTTCTTGTAAAGTGAGTTAATCATCAAGAGATCTCTCTCTATTTTGCCCCGGAGACGTAGGCAATCGTGCCGAATCTCATTAAATCTTTGGTGTCTTGCTTGTTCAGTTGTTTTATTTCTAAGGTTTGTTCTTGGCTATCTCCGGGATCATACAAGAATAACGTTAGGTCTCAACTAGTAGTGTTATGTCCGAGTGTAATTCCTTACCTTTTGTTTTAGGCACATCTCAATTTTAAAATATAGAAAATTACTTTGTGAATAAAATCATAATTTACAAATGATAGATTATCTTTACTAAAATATCATACTATTTTGTTCTCTAAACCAAGTTAAAAATTTTATTTCTCCTTTTTTAAATATCATGATACATAAAGGGCAAAAGAGGAAGCAAAATTTTCTGTCTACCCTTTAATAAATCTTACAAGAGGTATACTATTCAGAGAAGCCAAATATGGTTCTAAGATCGGACCTGAACCTCCAAAGAAAATATTTAATATCATATAATTAATGTCTTTAATCTCTTTTTTTTCCTCGACTCAATTCATCCCAGAGAAGCCACGGCGGTCCAAATTGGAATCTGCTCGTAGGAATGAGACTATGAAACTATAAAAATAAAAATAAAAAAGATGTAACATTTTTGGGAAATTTATTTTAGCCCCTTGACAAATGAATATAGATTGTAATTAGTATTCGTTGTCTTTCTCTGTTAGAGGTTGCTCTCACTGTGCAAATAAATGAACATGAAAGGCTTAATTGTCAAATCTTGTCATCATCCTAACACCAATTATATTAATCTCTTTGTATCTAAGTATTCTATAATCATATCTTAATAGCCTCTTTCTTTGACTTCAAGTCTCGAGAAAAATTATTTGTTTGCTAAAATGACAGTTTTTGCCTTCCTAGCTAAGCTTCCCACATTAATTATGTTATTCCTTGAAGCTAAACCTCTTTCTTGAAGTTTAGACGATAACTTTAAACTTTTAGCCAACTTTTAGCTTTTAGCCTGATAAATTAAAGTTTTATGTTTATATTGTATGGGTGGATGCAACTTTTTATCGGTTTCACTGATCTTGAATTTTGCATATATTGCCTTGTACTTTCTAAATATGACAATTTCTCATTTTTGTTTCTATATTTGCATACAAGGATATATAAATATACATAGAGAGAGAGAGAGAGAGAGAGAGAGAGAGAGAGAGATTTCGCTACAGTTTCCTATATCAAAACATAATTAGGAAAAAACTCGACTTCATAATTTAATTCGCTATAGGCGTCTTTTTTTAAGCCAACCAAGTGCGCTGACGTAGCATGCGCAAAAGCGCTCCTCGGTGACGAAAAACGCAAATGCCCTGAAGTAATCGTCACGAAAAAATGGAGCGCTTCGAAAATGCGGACTGCTGGTATGTAGAGAATCGTGACCATGATCGCAGTCCTCACGAAAAATAGCATTTTCCTGAATCTTTACTAGAATGCAACAATGGTCGCAGTCCTCGTCGCAGTCCTCACAAAAATACCATGTTTCTGAGTCGAAACCAAAAATACTAATTTATTTGGGGAAACACAACAATAAGATCATCCACTAATCAACCAACAGCCTGCAACACTTAAAGCACAAAGGGATCATTTACTCATGAACTCTGGAGCCTAAATCTCTAGGGTTTTAATTCTATTAGTATTATTTATATTTATGTTTTGAAATGCGTAAATGGGTAATCGGGTCTGGTTCAAGTAAAATCAGACTCATCCCATTTAATAATCGGGTATACGGGTAAACGGGTATGGGTCCAGAGCAGTCATTTTCATACCCGCTTAATCGGGTCGGGTCCGAGTATGGACCCAACCCAACAGGCTTAGCAAACAATATGGCAACATATTCACAGGAAAAGATCATTTACGCCCCCGCAAGGTTGATTGGAAAGCAGTAAAGAAAACAGTAAATAAAAGCAGTAAACTTATAGTTTAATCTACTCTTATATCTGCACTGACGATTGGCACTATTAATTGATCACAGATTTCCTACGAAATTATTAATCAAATTCAAAACACCAATTTACGTAAAATATAGAGAATAATCAACCTAGAACAATCACCAAAAGATACCAAGATTTACGTGAAAAGCTTAGGGAGAAACCCACGAGGCAAACAATAATAAATATCCACTATGAGAATAAAATTACAATATTCAGTTACTCTCATCACCTATCGAATCACATACCCAATGATTCAAGAATGCAAGAAAAAGAGATCAACGACACTTTATTGAACTTTTGTCGGTCTTAGGGGTGAGCAGAGTTCGGTTATAACCGAAATAACCGACCAAAAACCGAAACCCGAACCCGAACCGAACCGAACCGCTCTAGTTCGGTTCGGTTTTCGATTTTGTGTTTCAAAAACCGAACTCGACCGAACCGAACCGAATCTCTTACCTTATATATCACCCCACCCATTTCAATTTAGTAAATCATATAGTTCATAACAAAAACTAGTGAAAACTTATCTCATTACTTCTAACATTACCATCTTTTTTATGTTGAATATGTGAAAGTTATGTTAAGTACACCATCACAATTAAGAATAATATTATATTAATATAGTTCTTTTTTTTTCATTCTTGCCATTAAAAATTAGTAATAATTATGTTAGTTTTGATATAAGAGCCCAAATATAGCGTAAAAGTTTTAGAATATGAAATTTTTAATTCACATTAAGGTTAAGGTCTTTTTCTTATTTTTAATTTGGATATTGAATATTTGAGATTAGAATATTAAATGATGATAATATAATGGTGATTAAAAAATGTAAGAAATGATGGAAAAATATTGGCCTAACCGAAAAAATCGAAAAAACCGAACCGAACTTAGTCGGTTCGGTTCGGTTCGGTTACTAAGTCTAATCGGTTCGGTTCGGTTCGGTTTTGCAAAAATTAGCAAAAACCGAACCGAACCGACCGATGCTCACCCTAGTCGGTTTGAATTCCTCCGTGACAATAGACTCAACCCCAGAGGTACAATGGTGTACCGATCCTCCTCCAAGAAGATCAAATGTCAAACATGATCCTTCTCGGGTTCTCCAAAACCCTCGCTTTTACGGCTGACTCAAAGAAGAAACTTGCACCAATGCGCTCTCTTCTTCTTCCTCTTCTTTTTCTCTGATTTTCTTCTCTTATTTTTCTCTGCTTTTGCAGGCCTTGAATTTGGCTAATTTTATAGAGTCGTCAGTCATCGAATACTATTCGATTTTAATCATGAATTTTGCTCCGACTCAGGATCTTTTCGGAGCCCGAGTCGCACAGGATGTGTAGGTCACTTAGAGGGGGTGAATAGGTGACTAGCTAATCAAATGCAAAACTAATGCAGAATTAAAAACTATTTATGCAAACTAAAAACTATTATACTACACACAACGTATAACACAAGAGTGTAGCTGAAATCCCGGTGAAGGGCTCTAGATTATCTCCTCAAGATTCCTCTAAATTAAGAGTTGAGATGCCACTATGACTCTCTTGGTTAAATACAAGTATGAGTAAACAAACTATCCAAGCATATATATTCAATTAAGCACAAGATATATCAAGCATATAAGAGATATGAACATTAAGCATATGCAAGATATAAAACACATGTGAGAGAGAGATAAGCAATCGCAAACACAAGAGATTTGTTTCGAGATTCGAGCATACTTACTCTTCGTCCCCGCCTTCAACATTATGAAGGATTTCCACTAGAATCGATCCCTCAAGATCACTCGGTGCCGCAACACCTACAATAAGTTCACACTAGAACTCTTGGACTCACAACAACACAATACAAACTCACAAGTTCGCCGAGGCCGCACCTCTACAACACTCTCCAATACAAGGGAGTGGAATAATTGTGATCACTTCTCTTGATCACAAAAACAACTCTCACAACAAGTATCTTATAAGATGAATATAGCAATGGAAAGATCAAGCTTGTGTAAAAAAAACTAGAAAGAATTTATGGTGAAAAAACTCAAGGAATTTGCTTTTGAAAACACAAGATGAACACTCTTTAAAACTCTCTTTTTGATATACAAGTTTTAGTCCAAAAATATGTGGAGAAAAACTCTAAGAGAGATAGAAAAAACTGACTCTAAAACTTCTCCAAAATCTTGTCTAAAAACTGGCCAAAATAGCCCCCTTTATAGAGCTAAAAAAACTAGCCGTAGGGCAAAACCCCAGGCCAGATGGCCTATCGGTCGACTGGTGGTCAACCGGCCAACGGTCATATTTATGACTGTCGGGGTTGCCGGTCGACCGCCCGGTCAACCGCTCCCAGGTCTTGACCTGTCGGTCGACCGGTCGGTCGACTGAGGTAAGAACTAGAGAGCAAATCTCTCTAGCCGGTCCACCGCTCTGTCGACCAGGGCCAGATCCAGAGAGTGAACTCTCTGGATCAATAATCTCTCTAGCCGGTCCACCGCTCTGTCGACCAGGGCCAGATCCAGAGAGTGAACTCTCTGGATCAATCGACCGCCCGGTCGAATTGCCCTCAAGCCAAGGTTGTGTGCACGTTCTGTGCACATCGGTCAACCGCTCGGTCGATCGACTTCCGGCTCGGTCGACCGCCAGAAGGCCAGGTTTAGGATATAAAGGGATTAAAACTTGGTCTTATAAACTCCTATAAAATCCCATAAAATCATATAAAACTCACAAAAATAAGTTTATTGAAATACTTCGAAGTACAAATATGTGTGATCAAAAATCAACACATATTACGAACTTTATGAACCATTTTTGTGAAATAGAAATTTAGTTATAAACAAAAATCGGTATTTTTCAAAATCAAACTTTTAAATGAAAAATCGATTTTTTCAAAACTTGTCCAAATACAAAAACAAGATATTAAAACGCTTTTGAAGCATATTGTGTATGGATATGATCTAATACATATATAAGATGAAATATCTATATTTTTGCCAATAAGCACTAAACAAAGTTTTAATAAATACAAAACTCAAACACATGATATACAAACATCAGATAAGTTTTCTAAACCTTTGAACCAACAATATGTATGGATGAAATCCAAAACACATGTAAAACATGTAAACTTGTTTTTGATGAACTCTATTCGTGAAACATAAAGATATCTACTTGAAGCTCAAAATCAAAACTGTATTTTCTAAAATCAAAATTTATTCTTATGAAAACACATATAGAAAATCTTTTTCTACATCTTGACTTGGTCCAAACCTTGATCCAAAGAGCTAGACTCCTCTTGAGTACTTAATGCGATCTTGATGCGCGAGCTCTTGAATCAACACGTGCTTGCTTCAAAACTGGACTTCGAATATTTTGTTGAAGCTAAATACCGACTAAGATCTTGACTATTTGAAACTAAATAGACACAAGATCATTAGTACTATAACTATATGAGTTAATCATCATCAAAACTAGAGTGAAGGGCCTTTGGGCCAACAAGATGATCCCACTCCTTAATGGAGTGGGATTGGGCCATCATGGATGGGCCCTCTATGGCCTGGACCCCATCCAGCAATCTTCCCTCCAGCCCAAAAAGGGAGATCTCATCACTTGTGGCTCATCAAGCGATATACATGCGGCTAGCCGCCGACATGATATTTGCTTCTCCTTCGGCAATGTCTTCCTCATCATGTCTGCATCACTCTCATCTGTGTGGATTGCTCAAGCTGCAACTTCTTCTCATTAAGAACTTCCCGTATTTAATGATAACGAATATCAATATGCTTTGACTTCGAGTGAAATCTTGGATTCTTGCTGAGATGTATGGCATTCTAATTGTCGCATTGAACAACATACTGTTATCCAGTTGCCCTTTCCGGGATTAGCAAGAAATGTGCTCACAACACCAACTGCATGTCCATTATCGGGCCTCGTACAAACCATAGCGTAGATCAAACTTCCTACAGCTAAAGCATACAGAACTGCCTTCATCTTCTCCTTCTTCTTTCAGTAGAGGGACACTATCGTGAAGTCAATCTAAAATGATTCACAAGAATAGAACCAACTGGTTTGGCCTGGTCCATACTGAACCTTTCTAGTGCCTTCTTAATATGGCTCTCTTGTGATACTCATAAATATCTCGTCTTTTATCACGAGAGGTCTTCATCCCTAAAATTTAGCTTGCTGGTCCTAAGTCCTTCAAATCAAAGGACTTATTGAGCTCCTTCTTCAGCTTCTCAATTTGGACTTTATCTAGTCTAACAATCAACATATTGTCGACAAAAATCAACAGTATAACAAAATCATCACTATCAAACTTGTTGACATACACACAATGACCTGAGGCTGACTGAGCATAACCTTGATCTATAAAAAAAAGAATCGAACTTGTGATACTACTAGTGAGGAGCCTGCTTTAGCCCATACAGATTTTTTTTCAATTTGCATATAAGCTTCTCCTTACCTTTTCGATAAATCATTCTAACTGCTGCATGTAGATTTCTTTTTACAAGTACCCATGTAGAAAAGCATTTTTTTTGCATCCAACTGCTCATCTCCATATCCAAATTGGCTGCTATTTTGAGCACCACTTGTGATGACTGGTGAAAATAATCTCCTCGAAATCAACTTCTTTCCTCTGATTGAAACCTTTTACAACTAACATTGCCATGTACCTCAGTTTTGCATTGTTGCCCTCCTGCTTCAATCTCAACACCCATTAATTCTTAAAGGTCCTCTTGCCATTGGGAAGCTTCACCAAATCATACATATAGTTCTTTTTCAAATAATTCGTCTCTTCCTTTCTCACTATCCTATACCTCATGACAGCTGTTTGATTAACCTGAATCTACGAGCAAGATGTATACCTGAGCATTATATCTCATCGAAGATTAATGGTCTCTTGAGTTGTTGCTGGTGTCACTGGAAGAGGCTACTCCCACGCATCACCGTGATTGATATTTTTTGCTGGAGATTCATCACCAGCTTCATCTGTCTGCACTTTGCCTTTTCCTTCACCATGGATTATCAGAGTGGGCTCAAGAGTGTCACTACATACTCTACTACCGTTATAAGAAGGCTTTTTCTCTTCTTTATCCTTAATATCTTTGAGGGTCTAGTCCTCCAGAACACATCTCTGTTTTGAAATACATTTTTCTCCTTTGGATCCCACGATTTGTAACCAAACTGATCTTGTGAATTTTCAAGATAGATACATGATCGAGCTCTCCATCAAGCTTAGATCTTTCATCTTTTGATATATGAGCGAATGCTTAACATCTAAAATCTTCATCATTTGCTTGTAACTGACATCCTTTTTCGCCCACACGTGTTCTGGTATGCTTCTCCAATGTATGTGATGGAGAGAGATTAACGATATCTATTGTTATACGCACTGCCTCACCTTGAAAGATTTTCGACAACTGTGCATGTGAAAGCATAGTCTGCACCTTCTCACATATGGTACAGTTCATCCTTTCTGTCAGTTCATCCTGTTCTATTATCTTTGAAACTGTCCACTCATTCTTGATCCCATGCTTTTTGTAGTACTCCTCAAACGGACCTATTATTCGCCCCCATTGTGAAACGAACTACCTTGAGTGACAACCCTGTCTCTCGCTCTACTGCCACATGGAACTTCTAAAAACGGTTTAACACTTGGTCTTTACTTTTGATTATGCATATCAATAACTTTCCGGAGTAATTATCTATGAAGGTCACAAAATTGCAAGCTTTGTTAAGTGTATGTGCCACCATCGTAACGCAGACGTCTATGAGAACCAACTCCAACACACGAGTTCTCTTTGATGGTGTGGCCTTCTTTACAAAGAGACTTTGTGTTGCTTGCCTACCAAACAATCCGTGCATAAAACAAGCTTGGATTTCTTCAAGTTTGGTAGATACTTTCACTTGACAAGAACTTCTAAACCTTTCTGGTTGATGTGCCCAAGATGCCTGTGCCAAAAATCTGGAGAAGATTCGTGATCAGCCATATTCATCTCATGTCCTACTATCTTTACCTGCAACTTGCAGAGACTACAACATTGACTCCCTCAAACCACGATCAATGAACTATACTCAGCTTCAATTTTTGACCATGAGATTTACATTGTAGCCTACATAATCTAGCTTCGCCGCTGAAACTTGATTCAGACGAAGATCAGTGACATGTCTAATATCCTTGAGTATTAACAGCTAACCGTCTCGGTCTCAAGGCGTATGTCTCCAATACCTGCTATTTGTGATACGTCTTTATTTTTCATCTTCACTTTACCAAAATCTTCATTGTAATAAGTCATAAACACATTTCTCCTCATAGTGGCATAATGAGTTGCTCCTGAATCCACGAGCAAATCTAAGTCGTAATGCATCACACATATGCACAGTAAATCATCTTCAGAGAAAACATCTAATTCTTTCATAACCATTGTTGTCTCTTTATTGTCTGATTTTTCTTCTTCTTTCTTCTTTTTCATTTGAGGCTTCTTTTTCTTTGGTGTCTTACATTACTTCGCATAGTGACCCTTCTTGCCACAGTCAAAGCACTCATCTTTTCTTGATCGTGACTGGTTCATAGGTCTGTATCTTTGACCCTTCCTCTTATTCTTCGATCTACCCAATTTTTAAGAACCAAGGCCTCTCTTTGTCAGCCCGACCTCTTCATTGAAAAGACTGCTGGTCATCGTACTCATAGAGACGTTCTCGTCAGGCGCTGAATTACTCAATGGCATCACAAGCGTTTCCCAACTATCAATAAGGGAGCCCAACAATAGCAATGCTTGTAACTCATCATCCAATGAGACTTTCATAGATGCCAACTAATTGACAATATTCTTCACTTCATAAAGATGCTCTACGATAGAACTGCCCTCATTTTACTTCAGGTTCACCAGTTTTTAAATCAAGAATGTCTTGCTCATGGCAATCTTCTGCTTGCAGAGACTCGAATATGCTGACTCAAAATCTATATTCCTTTTATAAGTTTTTTTTTTTTTTTTTTAATGTTCACTAATTACCAAGTCTCTATTTACAGCTCAATTTCTTCTCAAGTTTGAGTAATCTTTTATTCCTTGTATCAGTAAATTTTTTTTTTAAAAAAAATAAAAGGTGAGAACCAACGCATTCTTTACTAATTACTGCTAATTCCCCATTTTACAGTTGCGGAAATCGAAATAGGAACCTCCTTCTCAAGAGACGGCAGTATTATGATATCCCAATTTCACTCTTATAAATTAATATAAATATTATAAGAAGTGGTATCTATATATAAAATTCATACACCATCCCGTAAGTTATTTTATAAAATTTAAAGATTCAAATCTGAGCTTCGAGCTTCGGGAAATAAAGGGTGGGTCCGTCCGAGTCCGGGCTTCAACACCACCGGTCCGTGTCTCACCCGAACCAAGCCGTCACGTGCTCCGCACGTGACTCTGCATCTCTGTTTCTGCCCTTTTGCGCACCACGACAAACCGACCCAACTTCATCCACACCCTTCCCTCTGCATCCAGAAGCTGCCACGCCCTGACACGTGGCAGACCCTCTGCCACACGTGTCATCGCCTTCTCCCAACCGCTGCTTCTGGATAAATCAAACCCCACACTTTAGATGAGATACTTGTTAAAAGCTCAATGGTTAAGTTGTGTAATTTCCTGTTTGGAAGCGAGCAGGAAGGTATGCGTCATCTCGGTTGGCGGATCCCGTGGGTTAAGCCTGTAGCGCTTGCTCGGTCCCGCCGGCCACGGGATCCGAGCTCAATCCACCGGCACGTGTCAAACTTGAGGGTAAAGTTGTCATTGCGAATAAACCACCATGAGCATAATGACGTTTTTGCTTAACGTTTCCTAGCAAGGAAGTCCCGTAAATATGTAAAATCAAGATATTTCCCTCCAGTCTATTTTTTATTTTGGCGCGAGACGAAATGTGGGATGGTGGTGGGGGCCCACGGATTCGTTGGGAGAAATCGCGGGCAGGGGTCGGGCAGCTGCCCGGCCACCACGGGCAGGACCGTCTGGCCCTATAAATACAAGGGCCAGTCACTCGTTCGCCCCCAGTTTGCCGCTTTGGCTCCTCAGATTACTTTTAAAGTAGCTCGTTTCTTCTTTTACTTTTTTTATTTTTTTCACTCTCCTCATTTTCTTTCCTTTTGTAGAAATAATTTTTAATCAATCAAAAGGACAGATCGAGCTTAGATCCTTTGTGGCCGAAGGTAAATACTCCCTGATCTTTTATTATTTATTTTTATTTTTATTTTTTAATGATATTTGGAATTTTTAAAATTAAATAATGTTAATTTGTATCAGATCTGAGACTAATTAACAGATGTGATAATTTGTTTCTAGATCCGGTGTCATCAGATCTGACGATCTGTCTTTTTGTAATTTTTAATTGTTATTTTTTTTATTCCAGATATCTTTTCTTTTTCTTATTTAATATTCTGAGCTGTCTTCAATGAACGCTTTTAATTAATAATTATTTTTCTTGATCGCAGATCTTTAGCTTTTTTGGAAAAAAAATGGCCTCCAACAGCAACAACGGTTCCGCTGCCGCCGGTGAGGAGACCCAAGTGCCGTCGCCGCGGACTTTTCGGAGGACGTGGTCGAGCAACTCCTCGCCGACGTGCGGCCAGGGTGGGGCCCGCAAGTGCGTGTGCGCTCCGGCGACCCACGCCGGGTCGTTCAAGTGCAGGCTGCACCGCTCCAACTCACACCCCCACCCGGCCCCGACGCCACGTGGGCCCTCGTCCGCCGTCAACGCGTCTTCGACCAGGACCGTTGAGGCGCAGTAATTTGGGGAAAAAAAAAAAGAAGGAAGTGAGAGATAGACAGTGGATTATTTTGCGCTGAGAATCTTGATCTGTGATTACTGGATGATATAAATCTTATCTAGTGTTTTTGGGTACCTATGGTAGAAAGGAGTGAGTTTGTGGTGTAATTAAGAGGTGAGGGTTTGTTTGGGGTTTACGGCGATGTGATATGATGATGATGTTATCAGAAGGGAATGGATTTGAGGGTGGAGAATCTGTTTGGTTTGTGTTTGTAAATAGCTTTTTAAGCATGTTGTTGGAAAAATCGGGTCTTTATTATGTTTGAATTGGGTGTTGGGAGAGGCTAGTTTGTGACTGATATTGAGAAGCAGGACTGTTTGGGATGGGGAAGCGTTTGGTTCTATTTGTCTCAAAGAAAATGATCTCCCGTTTGGCGATGAAAAAAAAATTGGAAAAATATGGAGTGATTCTTACATTATCAGTTTTTTTAGTGGAAATCGTTTAGGTGGGGTTTATTTATGATTGCAGATTTTTATTGAGTTTTTTCTCATTTGCGGCGGAAAATTAGTTGGGAGAATAAAGGGAGCTCGAGTGCGGAGCTCATATATTTTTTTCCTCTTTTCTGGAAAATGCAATGAAGGGGCTGTTTGATTTCAAGAGAGAAGAAGTAAGAAAATGAGGAAGTATTATTTTTTATTTTTTTATTTATTCAAATATAAGGAAAAAAAGAGAATTTTCTTAGTACAATCATTCATTTTCAAGGTGGTGTATTTAATTTTGTGGTCATGTAAATATTATTTGTAATAAGTTATAATTTAAAATTATTTTAATTATAATTTATTTGTTATTTTTAATTAATTTTTATTTTAAAATAATTTTATGATTAATTTTGTAATATCCTTTTTTTACTTTCATGTTATACTTCAAATTCTAGAAAAAATGTAATATTTTTAAATAATATTTTTTATAACAATAAAGTACCGCTAAAATTATTAATTAATACTCAAGTTTTAAAAGAAATTATTACTATTTTCTTAGCACGGATTCACTTTTTTTGAAAAAAAAACGGAGAGTAAGTAGAGTAAGTTGTGAAGAATTTCAATTTTTAATATATTTTATTAAAATAAATGGAATACTGAAATGTTCATTTTTGAAACCATTTCATTTTCGCTTTTAAATGAGGCTACGTTTTCGCTTCCCCTTGAAAACCTGTTTCTTTTTAGCAAGGCTATCTACGAAGCATTGCTTCGCTTGTCGGGACCGTACGCAGAGACCCAACCCGACAAGCTTCAATCAAGGATCGGCAGACCGGTGGTGCTTGTATCATTGAGTTGCCATGTCATCACTACATGTTCAGAGCCTACCACTAGGCGGTGGATCAATGCATTTTTTATTATTTATTTATATCCAACGGAATGATATGCAGTATCAAAAAAATAAATTAAGATTTTCTGAACAGTTTTATTTTTAAATAAAATTTTTAAAAATATAGAATTAATATTTTAAATATTATAACTTTATCATAACAATTAATTAGTATATGATCAGTACGATTTTGTCACATTTTTATGCCGATACTCTTTATTCGGAAATTTTTAGTGGTGTTTTTCAGTGTAAGTTATCAAAAGAAGATTGGATCACAAAAGCGTACTTTGGAGACTGTAAAAGTGTGGAGTCAGTTGAGGAAAAACGCAAATTTTATTAAGTTCAAAAGTTAAAATGTAATTTGACATGAAATAATTTTTCGTATTTAAATAATTATTATGGATTTCTTTGTAAAATAATTAAATCCTAATTATGAAAGGCTAGAGTTTGGGGGCGCCTATTTTTAGCTATAATCCAAAATTTTCAGAATTTAAAAAAATATTTTAACGGCTGCATTTTTTTTTTTTCCCCTCCCTGCAAATTTTTTCCATGTTTTTGGCTCATCCAAGGGCGCCATCACCCAGGCGCTGCCAATCAAAAGCATTTTTTTTAAAGGCACCCAGAGAAAGAGGCCCAACAAGGCGCCTCGTTAAGGCACCAGGAACAAGGTGCTGCTATTCTTTCTCAGGTGCTGCCACGCGCGCTGTCCTAGGCGCTGCAGGGAGCCCATCCAAAGGCGTCTGTGTGTCTTGTTCCATGTGCGCCATCTGATCCAGCGGGCCCCAACGCAAGAGCAACGGCAGGTTAGTACTTATTAATTAATATAGTTTTAAATATATTTGTTTAAAATAATTACTTAGGTCATTGATTTCATTAATAATTTCGTTAAATTACATGATGATTTAAATTGTATATTTGAAACTAAACAAATTTTATATGTCAAAGGGTGATAACTCAAAGCTATTAAATTGTGATGGACTTTTAAATCTCTCAAATAACATATGAAAAGCACAGTAATTGATTTTTAATCAATGTGATTAATTGTTAGATATTTAGAAATTTGAAAAAATAGGTTAAAATAGTCGATATTCTATACTTAGTATTTTTTTTTCTTATTTGTTGCTTTAATTTTATTATAGTACTATGACGGAGTATACGATTAAATTTAATATCTTGTGTTTAGGATTATAGTTCTAGAATTTTATGCCATTTGAAACAGGGAATTGTTATTATGGAATCAGTTAACGAGAGAGAGACAACTACCGAACGGTAGTTTAGGGGATTCTATCTTAGGTGCATGATCCTTCTCTTTAACAAACTAGTTCACATCAACTTCTCAATTTTGTTAACCAATTTCGCCTAATTTGTGTTAGAATCATTAAGAAACACCTTCCTGTAGACTTACCCTCAAGTGCTATAATGATCTACCATACACTTGCGGTAATTTAAAACGAGGAGACAGAATCTTCCCTCAGTATACTTACTTAATTAGTAAGTACACTCAATTTTATAACTTTAATTCTTTTTCAACCTCAAAACTATCTCTATTACTCAACTAATAAACTCTAAAAAATTTAGACTCATATCTCCTTAAATTTTAATTCAATGTTGATTAGTAATAGTGAAGAGCATGATAGATTATTTTGGTTCAATAAGAATCACTGGATAGGATTTGGATGATTTTGACATTTTTCTAGGGCAAAAGAATTCTAAATATTATATATAATTTCATGCCTACTTGAAATATATTCCAAGCATGTCCTCTAGAATCTCGTTTTAGATTTCATACATAATTTTCTCTTAGTTTTTGTTTCCTAAAATCTCTGTCAATGACATAAATATATTTTATTTCCTTTTAGTTTTTTAAGATGTCATGCTCAACATGTTTGGTAGAAAGAAAAAGGCAAAAAGGTGGGAAATTTTTTTTTTGAACTAGTCAAATCCAAACAGCTGAAATTTCATTGAACTAGACTTCTTTATATGATACAGTTGTAGTGGCTAAGGGATTTAATGGGCTGAGAGGATTTGTCCGGTTGGTGTGGGGGGAGTTAATTTCAAATTGGGAGTATAATTGAATTTTTACATTTAAATTGAGTACGTTGAATATAAGGATTTTAAAGGTAATTTGAAGGAGGGGTCTACTAACTGATGGATTTACTTATCACTTTTTTAGGTTTAAATAACCACACTCGATTAGGCTGTTCCACTGCTGTCAACCAATCAAAAACCAGCAGACCAATGAAAGATTATTTGTTGACCAGAGGTCAATTTAACTATACTCAAACCCCAATTGCTCTATTCATTTTAATTCTTACTTCACTTTATCAAATCAAGATCTTAAATGTGTCATTGTAACACAGTGATCTAATTTCTTTACAGTGAGAAAGAGGTTTCATGTTCAAATCACCTTTGCATGCTTCAAGCTACAGTTTACATTTTAAAAAAAGTCAAGACATTAAATTGAGATCGAAATAAAATCACTTAATAGTGAATAATACTAGCACCAAATTGCTAGACTAAATGGAATTGAATATTAAGCTCGAAAAACCTTGACACTCAAACTAGAACTGGAGCAGAAGGCTTGATATTAAATTAAAACGATTCTAATTTCTCACTTTTGGGCGTGTTTGGTTGCAAAAAAGTGAGCGGAAGTAAGAAAATAGAGAAATATAATATCTCAGTTCCTTATCTATTCAAACACCGGAAAAGAAAAATGATAAAAAAAATTTTCCTTTTCTCTTTTCCTTTTCACGCAATTATTTCCTCACTTTCAGGTGATACAATTAATTTTGTGATCATGTAAATCTCATTTGTAATAGGTTGTAACTCAAAACAATTAATTTTGTGATCATATAAATTTCACTTGCATTCTAATTACAATCTAATTTTTATTTTTCTTAATTAATATTTATTTTAATATTATTTTGCGGTCAACTTTTTCACTTTCACTTTCACATTACCATCCAAACACCGAAAAAGACATAACATTTTTCAAACCACACTTCACAACAACATTCAAATACCGAAAAACTCACTAACCAATTTTCAAGTTCCAATGTGAACTATTACTACTTCCTCACTTCTACCCCTAATCAAATTTGTTTCAACTTTCTGGTTGTCAGATTGTCACACCCTGTTGACAGGTTCAACTTCAGGGCACTTCAATGTTGGACCAGTGGTTTCTTTTTGCTCACCGTGGTGGATGCTCATTCATGGTCACGGCAGCAGTGAGCCGTCCATCCGGCTGGGGCCCCGTGTGGGACCCAATCAAGGTAGGTCCAACCAGTGGGGGCCAGCCGGATGGACGGCTCACAGCGACCGCGGTCACTGGTGCCCAGCCGGAGCATCCACGGCGGTGAGCAAAATTTTTTTTCGTTGGATCAGTATATGCAGGAATCAGATAGCTTTGAGGAGTTTCTTTCGCGCGCTGTGAGTCTCGGGGAAGATGATTCTATCACATCTATCTTCCTCAGCTGTTGCTAACTGGACCAGTGAGCAGGCGCGAGCAACATATTTCACTGCTGCTCTTGTCAAAAGGTGGTAGAAGTAATGGTGTAAACAAGCCGAACTAAAGCGAGCTAACTTTGTTTAAGTTCAACTCGCTTATTAATCCAGCAAGTAAATAGGGAGTCGAACTAAATTTCGAGCCTAACACAAACTAAGAAATTCCTTTATTTGAATTTTTTTTTTTGTGGTGGATAAAATTCTGCCACAAGCAATAGACGGTCCCGATCGAACATATCAGAGCACACAGAGAAAGAAAATGTCTTTCAGGTTAGGAGTACCGGTGCGGTGTTGTCCTGAGACCTTCGGGCATGAGAATCAATAGCCGTTAATGGGGAAGACTAATAAAGAAAAACTGCCGGTGTATTGTGATAAGTGGTAGTACGGTGTATGTGCGGTATGCATTTTGAGGATTAAAAGAGAGATCTCCTATTTTTCTTGGAGAAAGAGGTGTATTTATACTTGACAATGACGGTGGGTGTAGATAGATGCAAATCTTCAATGTTCAGTTTGAATCTGCTAATCCTTTTAACCGCTGAAGTCATATCCAGATTGTTAGGATTGACACGTTAGATGAGTGATCTGAACTGCTTGCTAGGTTGTAATGTTGTTACCGAGTTCTGGTCGAGTTGAGAGATAAAGGTACACAATCATCTTTGCGATTTGGTTTATCTCAATCTGTTGCTGAGATGGAGAGAATTGCTGCCACATAGCGTAACTCTTGGATTGGAGTCGAAGCACCTTCGCGAGGCGGTATGGTCTTGAAACTGTGGATGAGTGATGCATCCGGATAGGAGGCGACAGAGACTTTAGAATGGGTTCCCTCCTATCATTGGACACGTGTCGCGATCTTAACAGGAGTCAAATTTTAACCACTGCAATGTGAAATTGAACTCCCATATTGATAGCAAGAGCTTCTAAGTGACACTTTAAAGAAGAAGAAACAGTTATAATTCAAAGTTCTTTGTTCACAACTCTGTATTTCATCACGTAAATCATTCAATAATAATGTGTTCAATGAGTGTAACTACAATTTAAACAAAAAATATTTACCAGGCCAAACATGATCGAACATGCTTACTTTGAGTTGGGCTCATCTATAAATTCTATTAATTCAAGCAATTCGAATGAGCTAAATCTCAAGCTGGACTCAAAATCGTTTGCGAGCCCCGTGCTCTATTGACAGCTTTAGGTAAAAACTATTCATTTTGGGCTGTTTTATTGCTGATCACCGTAGAAGTTACTTCGTGCAGATCCTATTTTCTGTTCTTTTCTTTGGCACAGCGTGGACACTGGACATTGATATTGCTTGACGAGAAAGGGCGAGAAAACAACTACAACAACGAAAATTTCAGGCATAAATAAATACCAGTTTGGAACACAGTTCCCGGGTCTTAATCATCGTAAACAGATTTCAGATAATTATTTTAAGTAAGATCCACGCATAAACTAAAAATCTCTTTATCAAGATCAAAAAGAAGGAGGGCTTAGGCATACATGATTTCATCACGAAAGGAATGTAAAAAGTTACACGATCTCGAGGACGCCGGAGTTGAGGGAGGGGATTTTTCTCTCCAGCCACCAAGTTCTCTTCTTGATCCTTAGAAGAGATGAGAGACCTCAGAGAGAGAGAGAGAGAGAGAGAGAGAGAGAGAGAGAGAGAGAGAGAGTCATAATGATTGATTATTGGTGAAAAGAGAATCCTACCTATGATATATAGCATCAAAGAATCTTAGTTCAACTCATTATAGATCTAGACCCTTGATTGATAACACGAGTTCCACACGTGTAAATGACTCTCACATCTTAATTTAAATACACTCATGGTTAAGTGTAATCGAAACGTGTTTAGATCTAAACTATTAGACTTGATCAGTTCTTTAATGGGTCCAACAATATACGCTTATAGAGCCTGGTGTATAAATCCAATTAGAGTTGTGTAGGCATAAATTAGTTTAGACTTTAATCTAAATACGTCCAACAATCTCCCACTTAAGCCAAACAAGTCCTACTTGAAGGATGTCATACATAACTTTATGGTACAAAAACTTTAACCGTCAATAAACCACATTTCAAAATAATCCGGTCCATTAAGTGGCCTGCTACCGAACATGACGATCATTATCTTCTGTATAATCGAGGTAGGACCTTCTATATCACAAGTTTCAGAACTCTTAACGATATAAATCAAATGTGGACGTGTGGTATGAAAATATCCTGTGATCAAATAAGGTACAATTCCATCTGGTGTACACTTTATGACTCCAACGAGTTTAACCTTATGACTCCAACGAGTCTAACAGTATGACTCCAATGAGCCTAACTGTTAATTCAACAAACTCAAACGTGCAAAAGTAGATTTTAGAAAAAGCAGTTATACTTTATTATCAGAATCAACAAATATACATAAAGTGCACTTAGAAATAATGTATATTACATAAAATTATCCACTCCCACTAAACCAGGATATCATAATGACTAGCCATCCCCATATGAGCAATATGCTCTAAGAAGCCTTTAGGTAGTAGTCTTTTAGTGAGTGGATCTGTAATATTAAGAACAATACATCAACAGAAACAATGTGATTTCGAACTTTATCCTTGATGATAAGAAACTTAATATCGATATGCTATGACTTTGCTGAACTCTTATCACTATTGCAGTAGAGCTCTATAACTCTTATTGTCACAGTGTAGCTGTAATGGCCTCTCGACTAAATCTACCATCTTCCTGTAATCAGGAAAATGTAATCTGAAATGGACTTCCTATTGTCAATACATCCAGCATAATCTGAATCTGTGTATCCAATCAGCTGCAACTGATCAAATTTCATGCAGTCTTCTGTAGATATCGCATTATCTTCTTGGTAGTCTTCTAGTGATCAATCCCAAGATTGATCAAGTATCTGCGAAGTTTCTCAACGGTATATGCTATATCTGGATCGGTACAAACTTGAGCATACATCAGACTTCCAACCACCGATGCATATAGAATGTCTTTCATTTGCTCTTTCTGTAGGTTATTCATGGGATATTGGAGTAGACTCAACTTATCTCCCTTAGAGTAATTCTTCATGCCACATCTATCTAGCACCTTATCGATATAAACCTATTGTTATAAACTTAATATTCCACGTGTCCTGTCACGTTGAATCTGGATGCCTACCACAAAAGAAACGTCTCCAATGTCTTTTATCTCAAAATTCTTTAAGAGAACTTTTAGCATGAAGTAAAAGAGTCATATCGTTACTTGCTAGTAGAATGTCATCCACATATAGCACAAAAAATATAAGTCTACTCACTTTAAATTTATGATAAATTCCCTGATCAGCCATATTCTCCTTAAAATAAAAAATCGGATACTACTTGATCAAATTTCAAATACCATTGACGGGATGCTAGCTTTAGATCATAAATGGATTTTTTTAATTTGCAAACCAAATATTGTGAACCTTTATCTTTAAAACTTTCTGGTTGCACCATACAGATTTCTTTCTCAATGTTATCATTAAGAAAAGCAATCTTAACATTCATTTGGTGTAACTTCAGGTCAAAGTGAGCCACTAGTATCAGGATAATTTTAAAAAAAGAATTCTTCATGAAAAACGGGGAGAAAGTCTCCTTATAGTCAATGCCCTCTGTTTGAGTGAATCTCTTTGCGACAAGACGTGCCTTATACCTTTCGACATTACCTTTTGAATCCTGCTTCGTTTTGAGCACCCATTTACAATCAATCGATTTCTTTCCGTTAGGCAACTCTGCTAAATCTCAAACATCATTATCCTTTATGGATTTTAACTCATCTTTCATGGCATTTGACCACTTGGTGGAGTGAATGCTGAGTTTGACCTCATTCAAGAATGTGGGGTCATACTCTAGCCTTATGTCAAACTCATACTCTTGAAGATAAACTATATAGTCATTTGCAATGGCTGATCTCCTCTCCCTAGTAAATCTCCTAGGCGCTTGTGCTTGAGAATTTTCTAGTTCTACCTCATCAGCAAGATGTACTTCAGGATGAACTGTATATGTACCTTGTAAGGTACAACTATATTTTCATTCTGAAGTGGAACAACTCCTTCATCATTTGGAACAGTTATCATCGGTATAACAATATGTTCTTCCTCAAATGTGAAATCCTTATATAGTTGACTTTCACTGCTCTGAATATCCTCAAAAAATGTAGCATTATCTGTCTTTATGTTCTTAGTGGAGAGACAGTAAAACCTAAAGCCTCTATAGCTCTCAGAATACCCTACGAATAACAGTTAACTGTCTTTGAATCCAGCTTGTGCTCATATGGTATATATGGCCGAGCTTCTGCTGGACAAATCCAAACATGTAAATGCCCAATACTGAGAGATTTCCCAGTTCATAACTCATATGGGGTTTTAGTGACTGTTTTGCTAATGACTCTGGTAGAGTAGTGTGAGTTATCATACTCTTAACTATGTCCTTTAGTGTGTGATTTCATCTCTCAGCAACACCACTCTGACGAGGTGTCGCTGTCATAGTGTACTAAGCAACAATGCCACACTCTTGCAGAAATTAGCAAATGGTCCCGAACATCTATCTGATCCATCGTATCTGTTATAGTACTCATCACCACGATCAGGTCTAACAGCTTTTATCTTTCCATTCAGTTGATTTTCAGCTTCAGCTTTATAAATTTTAAACATATTCAGTGATTGGGATTTCTCATGTAACAAGTATAAGTACCCATAATGAAAGTAATCGTGTGTAAAAGTGATGAAATATTCGTGATCATTTCAAGAAACTGTAGAGAATGGACCACAAATGTCTATATACATCAAATCTAGACACTTGAACTCCATTTAGCACAAAACTTTTTAATGTTTCTTTAATTAATGTTTGCTTAGTGCCTAAGATATTCACATATAAAGATTCTGTATATAAAGCATGAAGTTTCAATTTATATAGCCATCAATCAAAATTCTAATACCAATAACTTTAAATTTGAAAAGTAGACTAATCATTTCATTATTAAAAGTGACAATAAAACTAGATCTGTCAAACAATGTAATAGAAATACGATTCCGCCTAAAAGAACGGTACATATAAAGTCTCATCCAGATCTAAAACAAAAAACCAGAATCTAATCTAAATCTACAAACTCCAACAGCTTCGATTGCAACTTTATTTTCATCACCCATGTATACGTATCGCTCAACTGGGCTGGGCCTCCTTTAGATTTGGAAGTTCCGCATTAATCGCTTATGCGAATTATATATCCACCATGAATAGGGTGGCACTAAAGCTAAATTAATTTCAGAACAAATATAAATATGAGATGTACCCTTTTTAATTAGCCATTTCAGATACTTTATGCAATCCTGCTTGAAGTGGCTTGCTTTCTTGCCGAAACATGCAATAACCTTAGGATTCTCCTCCTGTACTTTCGCCACTTAGGATCAACAACTGTAGTAATGCTTATTTTCCTCCCATTTGTTATACTTTTTCTTTTCTTATTAGAAGCGTTGCCTTGGATGCTTATTATTTGACATGTCATTACTTGACATCTGACTCCTGCATGCTATTACCTGTTACCTGTTTGATATCACTTATCACCTGCCACCTGATATATATTGCTTGCCTTGTGATTATCATATTTCGGAAATCTTGTCCTGCTATCCTGTGTTATATACAGTGACCTGTATTTTTAGTACTTATGTACTCCTGTTACTCCTGTAACTCCAGAACATGTCATGCTCTTTCTATTCCCTAATATGATAATTACATAATAATAAAGTATAAAAAGATCAACCTACATCGGGTAAGGAAAAAACTGATGGATTCAAGTGGTGAATATGTTTACAGTCGTATCAGGTATGTTGTGCAACTAAAACTTCTGGATCGACCGAGGGCCTCCAGGTGACCAAGGGGAGCGCTGCCTCCCTACCTCCTATTACATTTCTGAACGGGCATAATATAATACCCACCTCTTGTAGGCTTTGCGGCCGGTTCCGTACATCAGCAACGGAACACCCTGGGTCGTGATCTCAGGCATGTACGGGACCCAATGTAAACATAACTCATTAATTTAATCATCAATTTTTAATAATAACCTCGAATTACTCATATATGGATGTATGTGAGATGGAACGTACGCCAGCACACATACTTAAATATATGGGTCAGACGAGTAATAATAATAATATACTAATTAATAATCATTTGTGTTGTTTTGTAATTCGAGTTGTATACATTCAAACTACGATAACATGAGATATATGATATATAGATGAGGGTTTCCTTATTTGGATTATTCCTACGATGTATTTATTTCATGAAGCCGTAATCTGGGTTGTACAGCTGGTTTTGCCATATTTGCTTTCATCGGGTTTTATTCCGATTTTCAATTTTAATATTATTATTATTATATTATATATTCCTAGTTTTATCACCTACGTACTACTCCACAGATCTCCTGTTGTTACCATATTATACACAACATGTCTCTTGCTTGACCTTATACTTGTACTACTGTACTTAACCTCCTAACTTGCTTATTCTTGATTTTTACGGATACTTCAGTTATCGTGCAATCACTGCTTCCTGATGATTCATATTGTTCTCTTCAGCTGTTATTGTAGACAACTCATATTGTGCGTACTCAGTCGATGGAGACATGAGGTATATGTTATATAGATGAGGATTTTCTTGTTTGAATTATCCCCTAAAGGTATTAATCTCATGAATCTATCTACTAAGCCCATACAACTGGTTTTGTCGCTTCTGTACATCTCATCATTTGATGCCTCATTTATGTTCAGATGTGCATGCTCACGACACAGTTTTCAATGCATGCATTGATTCAGATTTATCGATACACGTGTGCTTATCCTTGCACGCCACTTGGCATTCATCACACCACTCGTTGGAGAGTTTCTGACTCCCTGGATCTGCATGTCCAGATCCTGAAGTTTGGAGTTTGTGAATTCTCCCGGTTGCTGATCAGAAATGCGCAGCGGAAGTGTTGATCATCGGCAGATCGTCCAGCCCCCCTATTAGCCTCTCGAGTTTTCCTTTTATAACTTGTGAGCAACTTTTATACTATTCATAATTGTATGTCTCTTTGTACTCTTACATTTGCACCTATTGGTGATGTAATATCCTTATAATATTGTGTCACATCCTATGATAACTTTGTAATTGTACTCATATGTTAGAATGTATAATGCACCATGTACTTTCGTACTCTGATTCTAACTTGTACTGATGCTTAGCGTATATATGTGAGGGTATTTTCGACTTATGTATATATGTCGCAGTAACATCTCCGTACCCGCAGGATCAGAGCGTTACAAACTTTCTTTGGGCCGATTGCCACACGCATGGGCCACACAAATCTACGCATCTAGATTCTTGATCCGCCTTCGGACTAGTTAATGAGGGTAATGCAATATGAGCCCTATAGTGTGAAAATATTCCTTTGGGCCGATTATCACACACCAAGGTTCTCCCACTTGCATTAGGGGTGACAATTGGGTCGGGTCGGGTCGACCAGACCCAATTACTGCTCGACCCGTATAATAATCGGGTCGGGTCGACCCGACCCGATTATTATACGGGTCAAAAATTCAGACCCAGATCCGACCCAGACTTAATCGGGCGACCCGACCCGTTTGACCCGATTATTAAGCCTTAAATACAATTTCTTTACACTATATTATTAAATTGTTTGGTGATATGGTGGGTCATCACACTAAACTCATACACTAGAGGTCACAGGTTCAAAATTGAGCTCACGCATATTTTTTGACAATTTAATTTAGGTGAAGGGGAGGAGGCGGTGGAGGAAATCGAGAGGAGGAGGCCGAGGAGGAGAGAATAATTGGGTCAGGCGGGTCAAGCGGGTCTGGCGAGTTCGGGTCGACCCAACCCATTTAATAATCAGGTCAGACAGGTCAACCCGATTACGACCAAACCCAATTAGCCCAAACCCAGACCCGCTAACTCCGGGTCAGGTCGGGTCTGGCGGGTCGCGACCCGTCTGCCACCCCTAACTTGCATTACCCACATCAAGTATCCAACATCGTACATAATTCGGCCAAATAATAATCTTCCTTTGGGTTGCTATTGTCTTCATGAACTATATACATAGTTAAATAAGCTCTTTTATAAATTCTTTAATTTGAAAATATATATATATATATATATATATATATATATATATATAGTTAAATAAGCTCTTTTATAAATTCAAATTAAAGAATTTATAAAAGAGCTTATTTAACTATGTATATATTAAAGAATTTATAAAAGAGCTTATTTAACTATGTATATATATATATATATAAGCTCTTTTATAAATTCTTTAATTTGAATTTATAAAAGAGCTTATTTAACTATATATATATATATATATATATATATATATCTGTGTGTTATCTACTGTAGTAAATATCAATATTTATCATGCTAGAACAATATAAGCAATAATATAAATATTGATGAAGTGGAAGCATGAAAGAATACATATTACCATGATAAATAAACACTTCAATGCCTTCTTTATGTCAACTAACTACTGTTTTTTCATGTGTAGTGCCTATAATACTGTAAAACAGCTGTTTACATGCCCACATCAGATGAGCCCGTAACGCCTAATTGAATTTTCTATTGGCAAAACGAGTCAGCGGTGCTTACCGGTCTGATTCAGACCCGACCCGTAATGATTAACTTATGAATTTTCTTCGTAATGGGTCGAGTCTAATAGACTGACAAAACCCCGATTGGCTTGATGTGAGATTAATTGAGATTTGGTCTCTTTATTTGATTAGAATTCTATTCCAAATTTCTCTTAATAGACTAGAATTCTATCTCAATCCTAAAACCCAAATCAATCTAAACAATCAAAATTAAAATTTAATATGAGATTAATTAGAATTTAGTTTTCTTATTAGATTAAGATTTTATCTCTAAATTTTATAATCCTAATTAATCTCATAATCTTACTTAATTAAGAAAACCCAAAATTAATTAACTTTTTTGTAATTAAAACTAGAATAACTCACATAATAAATTTCAGAAAATATGTATATACATGAAAAATTCAATAAAAACATCCCTTTAAACTTTAATTCAAAATATGAGACATAAAATATTTATTGAATCAAGAGAAGTTTTATTCATGATATCTATAGATGGTGATCGAAGATTTTACTTTACATCCCGATGATTCGATAAAAAGGAGGCTCTAATACCAATTGTTGTTTCGGCATTTTCTGTTCAAAGTGGAGAGAAATATGACATTTGCATTATTTATATACTGTTCACCCATTTTACTGAGTAGAGGTGAGGACCACACAATCGCGTTTCAGAGCAAACAAACAGTTTGGTTGTCGGAAAATTCAGCAGGGCTCACATTGTCAGGGCTTTTCATGCGTTTTCAGCCCCCACTCTAGGGGAGAAGCAAACAAAGGTTTCTAGATCATACAAGTGGACGCTGAACGGATGCTACACCCAAAAATTTTGGCAACAAATTCTCAAAAACTAAATCTTGCATTTTTAATCTGGAGACTTTTGTTCCGCTGCGAACATAAAATTGGAGATTTGAATCGAACAAATAAGCTCTTCAATGATACAAGTGGTTATATTTTCAACTTTTTAAAAATAAAAAAATAAAAAAAAACATAAGTGACTGCAGATGCACCCAAGATTGATAGTTGTTGTCAATTTACATAAGTTAAAAAATGAGTTTTTCATTTTCAGTATTTAACTTTTTTCATCATTTGCCCTTTTTTATATTTATCATCTTATCAAGTCCTTTCATCCGTTCACAAATCTTTCCAGAGATTTTTCGTCTTAATTAGAATGATTAACCTTTCCTTAGTGGAAATATTACTGACTAACAAGATTCTCTTCAACAAATATCAACTAAATCCTCTCTCTCTCACACACAAATATATCAATAGAAAGAGGCAAACAAATACCAAATTTAATTATCCAATTGTAGAACAGCCACCAATGTAATTCCTCAAAATGTTTCACCTTGAGAATAATATTTAAGGAATCCAACCAAAATAAGGACAATACTCACTTAATCAAGTAACAAAAATCAAGTCTACAAAATATCATCAAGTTATAAAACTCAAGCACCCTCGTATTATAATGTTGTCGGGTGACAATTTAACACTCAACAAGAGTGAAGAAGCAAATATTTGTTTGTATAATTCGACTAATATGGCACCAAATGCTAGCAAGTTGCTACAAGCACGTATGAACAGGAGGAGCTAGCTGATAAATGGGATTGAACTCGAGTTGCTACTGCACGTTGTTACTACTACTACTACTACTACTGACTGGACTTGAAGTAGAAGTCTATTTAATGGCAGGTCTCCAGTGGGGGTGAATCCATGGCTGGTTGATGAAGGAGAGGGGTACATGTATTTATATCTTGTATATGGAATGTAACTCAACTCCAAGCAGAACTACAGCAAGGTAAGCAAGCTATTGGTGCAAAGATGCCATCCTTCCCTTATCCAATGCCCCTCTAAAAAAAATACACTTCCTTCAAGCAACAGTGTGTGTGTGTGTGTGTGTGTGTGTGTGTGTGTGTGTGTGTGAGAGAGAGTATTTCCATCAGAAAAAATAAGGGTAGATTAGTCTGTAGAAAATAAACAATCAAAGGGCATAATAAGATGATTAGTACGAAGGACGGGTAAACGATGAGGAAAAGTCCAGATAGTAGCAGAAAAAAAAAACTCTGGAAAAAAAACAAAGGTTATGGACACACTTTCTTATCCAAGACTAAATGAAAATTCGTTTAACATGATAAATAAATGAAATTATTTTTCAGACCTAAATTGTTGTTTCCAGAATAAGTGCAATTATCAAACTTAATATGTCACTTATTCTTTCACCAAACAACACAATAATGGATATATTTAGCTGCTTCATGAACTTCTTAAATCTAACCTTCCTGATTGACTTCTAAATGTTCTAGATAAGGCTTTGGTTACACGTATCCATTTGTTTCTGCTACAAGAACTGATAAGGACGGGCGACGCAAGTTAATTTGCCTTTTTCTGGTGACAGTTCAGGTCTTTTTGACTTTCTTGAAAGGTTTAGAACCTACTTCATAAGATGGAGATTAGATTATGATGGTGTTGAGAGCCGAAATTCACTATACAAAATGTACCATTGTTCTTCTATGGAAAGACCACATTTTGCATCAGGACGTTCTCGATCATTCTGCTTTAGATTTGTTCAGTTTGCAGTTATCTTTGTACTTGCACTCTTCCCTGTTGTATTTTTTTATTTTTGTACATGTCTTCTTCTTGCACGTGTGCGCGATGGTGCTTTATAGCTCTTGGGAGAATTATCAGTACTTTTTACATATTGTACAGGGGGTATTTTCATTAAAATCTTATTAATGAAATGCGAGGGACCTTAACAGTTCTCCGTTTACTCTCAAAAAAAGTGTACCATTGTTCAATTTGATGGATCTAGTTCAGTACATTCCGCGACAAGGTCTATTCTAACATTCATTGTATCCTGTCGGAACTAGATATTATGAATCATAGCCAATACAGCCAGCTCATTGTGCTAGGAGTCTTCTCGTAGCTATTCTCACATGGCTATTGTGTTGTATGCATATGCATTGCCAACGAGATATTAAAGACACCAGATAACAAACTATTAGGATGGGCCAATACCATTGATGAATTCATAGGTCGCAGTCTTGAGGGTGAATGCCACGGTACCACAATATAAAGTTTCTTACAATTATGTAAAAGCTCTACAATCAGGGGAAAAAAATCTTACATGGGCATAAAAGAACAGTTATTGTTTACTCACTGGGACTGCGAAGTTCAAGACTGATAATACAAGAATAAATAACAGGGGGTCATTCTTGCAGGGAAGTGAAATTACAGGGAACTTGAGGTGATATGTGTGGGTCATTCCAAGATTTAAACACTAAATTTGACTTTTTGATGTGAAACGAGTATGCATGTAAACAAGAAAATCAGTGATGTAACTGGAATGAGCAACATTTCACCAAAATTACGATTGTGGGCAGGAAGCTACTTAAAACTTGTAATATTGAGCAAATGGATTTAACAAAAAATGCACGCGCAGTTTGCACCGTTCTAATCTCAAATAAATCAATACAATTACTAAGTTACGATGGCACAGTTACACATGCAATATCAACTAACGACATATATAGTGGACAACAAATAAAATCAAAATCGATATAACACTAGTAAATGATTTCAAGACTCGCAAATAAATACCGTGTCCAGAAAATGCAGCTACTTAGAATCACGTCGATCTCAGTGTCCTGCTGACGCGTAGCTCTGGTTTCTACGAATCCAACATCTCGATAATCACGCGATCAGATTCTGAATGGCTGAGAAATAGCCCGAAAACCAAATCCAAAGCTTAACGGGTTTGCCTATTGAAGCGGGTTAGGTTCTATTTCCTCGCATGTCGGGTATTGTAGCTCGCGGGTCTTTACTGTAGACTCGTGGATCGAGTATTGTAAACTCGCAGGTCGGGTGGTATGGCTTTCAAGTCGAATCAAGAAAATGGGTCAGATCCAACAACTTAAACCCAACTCAAAGTGAGTGGGATTCGGATCGGGTCTTATTTGAATCCGATTGGAGTTAAGCTCTTCTGCAACTATCAAAAGGTGGATGCGGCCGATGGTGAGGAATGAGGCGCTAGAGTGGAGTGGCAGCAAGGTGGTAGGTCAACGGTGACAGAGCATCGACGGTGACAGAAAAAAGGAAGGACGCCGACTGCGGCGACAGAGGAAGGAAGAGAGAGGGCACTGAAGGGTTTCGGCAGCAAGAGGGAGGACGGTTATGGCAGTCTGAGGTGAAGAAGATGGCGGCGGCGATTGTCGGGTTGGTGGTGAGGCAGAGATGTGGCAGGGCATTGGGTTGCGAAGGTGAAAGAGAAGATGAGAAGACAAAGAAGATGATGACGATGATGGGGTAGGTTGCGGGAGATGGAAGAAAGAGAATGTGAGCGTGGGTTGGTCTGGCCGGCGCGACCGAGAGGGTGAGGAAATAGTGGGGATGTTGGCCACACATGGGAGAGGAATTGACAAAGTCGGTAGAGAGGAAAGGGAAGAGGGGAAAGAAAAGATTATGGTTTAATTAAAAAGGTAATTAGAGATAATTAGGATTACTCCTTAGAGATAATTAGGTAACTAGAGAAATCACTCACACAATAATTTTTATATCAAAATTCTGCATTAATCTTTATTCATAACAAATGAGCCTTTAAATAGGCTTTACAAAACCTGATTTTCAGTCCACAATCGATGTGATACAGAATTCAAAATAAAAAAAAAAACTACAAAAAAAAACTAAAAATACAATAAAATAAAAAAATATATAACAACTCTGACTACTCGACCATAGTGATGTGATGTGTCTTCTGTGGTGCACGCGGCTAGATGTCTGCATCACTTTCCTCCAGAGGACAAAAACCAAATAAAATATCTTTAACGACTAATGTATGATGCATGGACATAGACACGTTGGCACGGTCATGACATAGCATACGACAAACCAAATTTTAGAAAGTAGATACAAAAAAAGTTATGTGTCTGATCTGTGTGTTTGACACATGTCATTCACGTGTATCCGACACGATATGGCTACACATTTAAATGTCCATGCTACCAAGAGTTTTTCCTATATATATAGTAAAACAAACCCTCAGTCACTTGAAGAGCAAACTCGCAATTATTATGGATTGCCTGCTTTCCTCTTCAGAATTCTAGGAAATATTAAAGAGATCATCAACGTTTCTTCCAAACAGGCGAAATTTTGTTAACCTGCCTATATGGCATTCATCCCGTGCCCAAAAGAAAAAAGTAGGAGGCATTGAATTTTGTTCCTTACCTCCGGGCAAAAATCCTACTATATTTCTTGAGAATGTCGCAAGAATCTCTTAAGAGTCTCCAATCTACATTGACCAAGTGTATCAGTGTGACCCATCATCTACTTAGTTGTTATTGGGATTTCCATATAATTGAAGGATTTTTGTTCTGCATGGTTAACAAAAACTAGAATTATGTGCATGCAATGCGCGTGCAATAAAAACCTTTTATTTTCTTAAATTATGATTTTATAATTCCCATCTTAAGTAATTAAGTTAATAGAGTCACTCACAATTTCTAAAGCAAAACATTTGAACAACTCCAATAGCAATGTAGTAGTCTTGTAGAACTTCCATATCATATCTTGTTTAGACATGAGACTGTGAGAGGCATGTAACACAATTCAGTTGCAGTTGGAAAACTCCTAAACAATTTGCATTATAATATAGAAATTTGATGCTTGACCATCCAAGCATCTTTTCTCTCTGGTTTGCTAAAATCTTGACTTTTATACATCCTACACCAAATTTCTGATTCATATTCAGAACTATTTGATGTGTTGGTTGGTGGATATTTACTCAGAATTTGATTGCCGATCCAAAGACGGATCCTTCATTTGGAATTTGGTTTGCTTTTATGTCTTGTCTGATATCCCCTTTGCCATGGTCACTTGTAAAACTCTAGGTATCAACTAACTAAATCTTTGAACCAGAAGAAAAAACAAAGGATGACTCTACAATTCTAAAACACATGTATCATACAATTCTTTAAAGTTCAAACAGATGTCAATAATTTTCTTAAACATAATGAATAAAGAGAACATATGTTAACAGGTTATATGAAATGCATCAATTCATTGAAGTTATAAAATATTACTGTAGTTGGACAGTCGTTTATTCTTCTATCTCTATACTTACATGCATGCTTCTCACAGATACTGTCACAATAAGTACAAGGGAAAAATCTCTGTAATCCTAGAGCATCCGTATAGCAAAATCTCCCAATAATCCAAGAATAATTATTGGGAAACAAATTCAGCAATATACAATGGTGCTATGAATTTACCTCATGGTTTGTTTTGGTGACTCCAGAAGCCAAAAAAATTCAGCATGTTCAGTGCCTCTCTAGTGAGAAGCTAATTATTGCTTCCAATTTGGTAAAACTTTAATCCACAGTTGAGCCTGGAACTTAGGCCCCCTTTCCATAATTCAACCTCCCTCCTCTAACATTACATTGTCAGCAAGCTTAGCCTTTTCCATTTCTCAGTAGGCGCCCTCTTTCAAATAAATGGCACAACATACGAATTAGTTATGCAAAGCTTCCATGGACTCGTGAAGCCTGCCCTTTTGCTTCTAATGAGCTTTCCACCATTACACTGAAGCTTTTGAGATAGCTCTTCTGTGTAAGATCAATTGTCCGAAGCCAAAACCAAATCTGAAATTCATCCCACTTCCCATTGGAAGCATTCAACTTCTTTTCCGACTGAAGATCCGAAGCTGTCTGATTCCCTATACAACTGCCAATAACTTCCTCCAGCCTTAAATTACCATGTTCTCTGCAAGACGTAATTAGAACTTTCTGTTCTGTTGCATTGAGTTCCATAACCAAATCCTTAATCATCTCCATTTCAGCACAATCGAAGAGCTCTACCAAACACCTGTAATGTTCACTACTAGGCAATATCTTGTACTTATCACTCATATATCTAAAAAACCTCAAGCCATCTTCAACCATTCCTCTCTCACACAAGCACATAGCACGCCGACTAGTGTGATCTCATCTGGTCTCACATTCTGCTTCTCCATCTCTGAAAAGCACTACTGCCTCTCTCCCGCGTCCATGCACGCCCAAGCTCGTGATCATCGAGTTCCAAGTTGCCAGACTTCTCACCGGCATTTGATCGAAAACCATCACTGCATCCTCCAAGCTCCCACATTTGCTATACATGTCTATGAGCGCCGTACCAACGTACACCCCTCGCTGGAGCCCTCCATTCTCGTGCGCAAACTCATGAACAGAGCGGCCCAGAGACAAGCTCCCGAGCTCCGAGCAAGCGATCAGCAACGCAACCAGCGTAAACTCATTCGGCCTCACATTCTCCTCCAGCATTCTCCTGAACAGCTCGAACGCCTCGTCAGGCCTCCCGTTCCTCGCACACCCATCAATCATCGCCGTCCATGACACCACGTTCTTCATGGGCATTTTCTCAAACAGCAGCCTTGCTTCCTCAAGCTCCCCGCACTCGAGAAGCCCTGACAGCAGGGCCGTCCAGGACACCACGCTCCTGAAGCGCATTTTATCGAACACCCTTCGGCCGCAGTCCGCGCTTCCGCACGCGAAGTAGAAGCGCAGGAGCGTGTTCTGAAAGTGCAGGTCGTTGCAGAGCCCAGTTTTGATCGCGAAGCCGTGGACCGCTCTGCCCAATTTGCTGAACTGAGGGAGGGCGGAAAGCGCGCTGGTGACGAAAGTGAGGGTGAACTTATCGGGGCGGGCGGCGGAGCGGAGCATGCGGGTGAAGAGGGGGAGGACGGGGGGGGGGAGGAGTTGGTGGTGTGGGCCCGGATGAGGAGGTTCCAGGCGAAGACGGAGGGGGATCGGGGAGGAGGGAGAAGGCGGCGGAGGCGAGGAGGAGGCGGCGGTGGGAGAGAGTAGAGGCGGAGGAGGGAGGGGAGGAGGGTGGGGTCGGCGGCGAGGCCGGAGCGGACGATGCGGGCGTGGATTTGTTTGGTGTGGTGGAGGGATTTGGGTCCGTGGGTGGTGAGGAGGTGAGGGCTTCTTTGGGAGTGAGAAGAGGAAGAGGTGGTGTTTTTTGGGGGGGATTGGATTTGGGGGAAGAGAGAGAGAGACATGAGAGCATTTGGTGTGTGATGAACAACAGTGTGGAGGGACATTGACGAGGGACCCAAAATATCTTCTTAAAGGAAGGCATGTGGCGATTATGATGGGCTTCAGCTTGGGGAGTGAAAGCCCAAAGAGAAAAAACAATGCAAATGTTTAGAATAGCCCAGCCTTGTAGATTTCAAACAAACACCTCCAATACATACAACCAGCTGCTTTTCCAGCCGATCTACCTTTGAATGATAGGATGATAATGGTGAGGCTCGGCCCAGCCCTAGAGTCGGCTCTGGTCGCGCTCCAAAACTTTTAGGGCCTTTCTTTCTGCCCCAACCCTTACCCTCGGCGCTTTTTAAACAGTTGATACGCAGCTGGGTGGTCGACCGGACGGTCGATCGCTGGTCAAAATTAGTGTATGGCAGCGGATCTCTGTTTCTGGTCGGTCGAACCGAGCGGTCGACTGGCAATTTGGCCTGCTCTCTGATTGTTCTTTGTTTGTCAGTCGGTCGACCGGGCGATCGACCGACTTCTCCAATTGATCAGCTCGGTCGACCGGGTGGTCAATCGAGGACTGCCTCTGGGCTGCTATTGAACCTTGATCTTCTAGGTGATCTCCTACATCAAGGTCATAGATGATCATGCAGATGATCCTTCACCAATCATCATGGAAGAGTGAATGAAAAATTGAAATTAACTGGTGCATTTGGCTTTTGCGACCTTAAGAAGGTATCACAATAATGTTCAGGTTGTGTGGTCGACATTGGGTCTTGAAGATTGATGAATCTAATAGATTAAATTTTCTTTTTATTTATTTGCAGAGAAAACTGAATGACGCACTGATGGGAATTCTTCGAGTGCGCAATTTCAGAAAATGATTTGTTCGTTGTATTAGGGAGCAAGGGGTTGTTTGATTTCTTTCAGAATGAAGAAGTTGTAGAGCTTGTTCACAAATTATGCAGGAGGACCCATTGGGGGACCCTGCAGGGCATTTGGTTGAGCAGCCGAAAATGCAGGTACTTTTTTATTATTATTATGCAAATCAATTTGTTCAGTCATGCAGCCTCGCACTACGTTTCATTATACTCTCTTTTAATGAAACAGGGTGGGAAAACAACTGTTAATATTATCGTCTGAATACAAGATATATTTCATTAAAGTTAAGTCAATATTATTTCAAGTATTTATACAACAAAATTAAGCATTTAAATTTTTTTGCTTATGCGTCAAGTAGGGAGAAACGAACGGCTTAAATAGCGAGTTGGTTAGTTTAACGGTGTAAAACATTTGAAACCTAAACAAAAATTGATTTGTAGGGGGTTTAAATGTTTAGATCATGATCAAATGATCAGATCGAGAATTTGTATGTCTAAAAATAAAGATGTAACTAACTCACTACTTTCAGCCGTCCATTTTGCGTCACTTGATGAATGGGCAAAAAGTATTCAAAATACTTGATTTTTTATTTTTAGTTATTTTAAATAATATAGATCAATTTCAACGGAGTGGATCTTGTATTTAATTGTCGGATGTTGGTATTGAGTGGAATGGATCTTGTATTTGATTGTCAGATGTTGGTATTTGAGGGAGAAGGATTCGAGCTCGAATCCTTCGGGAACTACACAAGTTGTCATTCCAGCAGGATTTGAGGTTGAATCCTTCCCACTCAAATACAACCCTACGACATCCGAATGCAAAATCCATTCCGTTGAAATTGATCTATATTTTTTCATGTAACTAAAAATAAAAAATCATGTATTTTGAATACTTTTTGCCTATCCATCAAGTAAGGGTAAAATGAACGGTCGAAAATAACATATTACTTGGATCTACGTCTTTAGACATATAAATTCTCGATCCGACCATTTCATCATGATCTAAACGCTTAGAAATCCTCACATAATAATTTTTATTAGATTTCAAATATTATACACCGTTAAACTAACCAACTCACTATTTCGGTCGTCCATTTTGTGCATACTTGATGGATGAGCAAAAAGTATTTAAAAACATGATTTTTAATTTTAATTACTTGATATAATGTAGATCAACTTTAACAGAGTGGATCTTGCGTTCGGATGTCGTAGGATTGTATTTGAGTGGGAAGAGTTTGGCCTCGACTCCTTCCTGAATGACACAATTATACACACATACTTGGATCTTTTGGGAAAGATTTGAGCATAAATTCTTTCCACTCAAATTCAATGTTACGACATTCAAATAGAGGAACCACTTCGTTGAAGTTGATATAAATTATTTAAAATAATTAAAAATCAAAAGTCAAGTGTTTCGAATACTTTTCACTTATTTACCAAATAAGCACAAAATGAACGACCGAAATAGTGAGTTGGTTAGTTTAAAAGTGTAGAATATTTAAGACCTTATAAAAGTTAGTGTGGGAGGGTTTTTAAATTTTAGATCATGATCAAATGGTCGGATCGAGAATTTGCATGTCTAAAGCCATAGCTCTAAGTAATATCTTTTTTTCGGAGTTTGTGTCTACTTGATGCATGGGTAAAAAAACTAGAGAACACTTGATTTTTTATTTTTATCTACTTTGAATAATGTAAATCAATTTCAACAGAATGGATCTTGTATTTGAATACCTAACATTGAATTTATGTGAGAAGGATTCATTCTCAAATCCTTCCGAAAGTAGCCAAGTCTGTCTGTGTGTGTGAGAGAGAGAGAGAGAGATATTGGATCAATCTACTATTTAGTTTGTTGCTCAAAACTCAGCAATTATACTTATTTGTCCTTAAGATTACTGAGGGGGCTTGTAAAATTAGAAATGAGACATTATTTTTGTAGTGCTGGCCTCTAGAGAACCAATGAGTCCATGCCAGTTATGTAGTTATCCTGTTTATTGCAAAAATTATTATTCCCAGTTTACTGAAATTAGGAAATGACCATGAATAAGGGTTCATTAGCTAGAAAAACTTGGTGCACTCTAAATTTGTCCTCCTCCAGTTTTATTTCTTACTGATCATCAGATGCTTTCATCCACACTCATTTGTGAAGGATCATGTACATATGGCTTGATTTGACTTCCAAAATGTATTCAGTATATATATTTAGATGTAGTAGATGTTATATTTCCTCCATTTTAGCTTGGGTATGTAGGATATTTATTACTCAACATATGTGTTGTAGCTAGTTATACTCGCTTCAACCTGTTACCCCAGGCCAATAGCTCCGGTGCAAATTAAGAATATATTGATCCTGTCTGAAACCTGGTTCCAAAACAAAATGTACTGAAAATGACTAATTTTGATACATCAACTACAATACCAACAGGCCTTGTAACCTATTGTGACACTCCGATCCGGCGGATACAGAAACATCACTGCGACATATATACGCAGGTCGGAGATACCCTCACGTATATACGCTAAGCATCAGTACATGTAAGAATCTGAGTGCGGAAGCACAGTTATAATATACATTCCAACAGAAATAACACAAGTACATGGTTATCACAGAGAGTGATACAATATTACAGAAATATTACATCACCAGAAATACAAAAGTACATCATATGAAGAGATATACAAAAGCTGAGAGGTGCTCACAAGCAGTAAGAGGGGTCTCGAGAACCAAACAGGAGAAGAACTGGGAGGAAGAGCCGCGGCGATGATCCAAGCTTCTTCTGCACTCCGATCGTCACGAAAGGATCCGCTGCGTACTCTGATCGGTTACAGAAAGGTCACCACGGTCCGGTCTCTAAGATCTGGACATGAGAATTCAGGGTTGTCAAACGCAACCCCGCGAGTACATATAATAAAGTCAAATGGCGTGCATAACGGGCACACGTGTACATGATCAAGTGATGTGGTCCAGGTATGCAGATACAGGAAATGACAAGTAATATAAGGGAAATTAAAGGAACGACAGTAAATCATGTATATCGATGAATATGAAACTGAAAACATACATAGAAGGCAGTATGAAGAGCATAGGCACATATAAACATGTGGTAAATAAGTTAAACATGATAAATACAAGTATGGACAAAACTAGTTTTACAAGCTCAGATTATGGATCCACGGGACAGATACGTCAAGGGGATAATCCAAACAAGCAAATTCTCATTTATATACCACATATCTCATGTCGTCATCGTCTGAGTTTATACAACTTGAGTTGCTCTAAGAATAACAAAACTATAGTGTATCTGGAGTAATCATCATGTGTCATAAAGAAAGGTGTCTGTTGGCCCAAAGGCCATTAGCCCAAAGTTTTGATGATAACAAACCATATGTAGTTAGATATTAACAAGATTGTTTAACTGAGTTTCAGGTAAAAACATAGGTGTAACACCCCGCTCCCGGAATACGTACTTAGTTGCGTATTCGTATTTTCTGATCGTATTTTTTTTTAATTTACTTCTTGTATTTGTTTTGTAGTATGAATTATACATATGAACGTTTTGTCTTGGATTTGGATTCGTGGACTCGGAGTCAGCCCTAGTCCGAACCGAGGGCCCGATCCTAGAGTATTACTCGATTGGTCTTTTACTATTCCGATTTGACCGATTTCAGTTTTGAACATCGTTTTCCAATATTTCAGATTTTCTATGATTTCTGGAATTTTCCGGAATTAAATTGGAAATCTTCAAAACGGTGTCGGCCAGTGCCGCTGACCGATTCCCGGATTTTTATTTACAAACTAATTGGAATTACTAAAAGTGTCTTTAGACATTATTTCTCAAAATCACATTTCCTATCTAAATACCTTTTTCTGAGGATTTTACGAATTTATGGAAATTCCACCGGAGTCGGTATCGGCCAGTATCGCTGGTTGATTTCGGGACTATCGGGATGAATTTCTAAAATCCGCTTTCACCTTACTTCTTAAAATCATATTTTATTCTTAATACATTTTCTGGGATTTTTCAGAATTTATCAAAATCCGGCCGACCCGGTGTAGACCGGTATCGGCGGCTGACTTTTGGATTTTTAATTGAAAATGGGATTTTATTTCTGAAAACCGATTTCATATTATTCCTCTGGATGACGTTTTCTACCTCGGGTATTTTTGGGGATTTTTCTGGAACAGTCGATTTTCGCGACCATATTATAATATTATTATTTTATTCAAATCCTATTCTTTCTTCTCTTTCTTCCTTTCTTTTCTCCTATCTGATCCAGCCCACTCCTCCACGTGGGCCACCTCACCTCCCCCTTCCCATCAATCCTTTCTCCTTTTCTTTTCTTTTCTTTTCTTTTCTTTTCTTTTCTTTTCTTTTTCTTTTTCCTTATTTTTCTTTTTCCTTCTCTTATTATTTTCCCTTCTTTCTTTCTCTTCATTTTTCTTCTCTTTCTTCTCCTTCCCCTGGCGCCAACGACCACCACCGCACCTTCTTCTTCTTCCCCCAAATTCTCCCTCTCTCTCCCTTCAACCTCCAACCTCTCTCTAGATCCTCTCTCTACATTCCCTCCTCTTCCATCTCCACCCTTCAATTTCCCTCATCTCATCCTCTCTCTTCTCCCGCGAAATCCGGCCACCACCACCATCTCCGGCCTCACCGGCACCTCCGGCGGGGACTGACCGCCGCCGGCGCAAGGCCGGCGGCCCTGGGCGCGGCCGGGGGCCTCGCGCCCCCGTGCGCTGCTGTGGAGGGGGCAACAGCCCCCTCCTCCTTCTTCCCTGGGGTGGCCGGCGCCACCCGGTCTGGCGCCGCCGGCGCTGTGCCGGCGGCCGTGGGCGGCCAGGGGCCCACCTGGGCCCCTGTGCTTGATCTGAGAGGGGGCAAGCCCCTCTCTTTCTCTCTCGGCAGAGAGGGGAGCAAAGCTCCCCCTCTCTCCCTCTTTCCCTGCTGGAGGGGGGCAACAGCCCCCCTCCTGTGTGCTGTTGGAGGGAGCCGGCGCCCCCTCCTTCTCTGCCGGCGGCCGGCGCCGCCCGGCCGGCGACCTGGCCGGGCGCCCCCAAAGGGGGCGCTGTGCGGATCCTGGGGGGGCAGCAGCCCCCCTGTTTTCTCTCTCCTCCTGGATCTCTCTCTCTCCCCTTGGATTTTCTCTCTCCCCTGGATCTCTCTCTCCCTTGTTTTCTCTCTCCTCCTGGATCTCTCTCTCCCCCTTGTTTTCTCTCTCCTCCTGGATCTCTCTCTCTCTCTCTCACCTGATCTCTCACTCTCTCTCCTCCCTAAATTCTCTCTCTAGAACTCCCTGTCTCCCTGATTATTTGCCGACGCGGATCTCACCCCGCGTGCGGGCGACCTCCTCTTGACGCGGCCCTCGCGTTATTGTATCGTCACGACGCGAGGCTAATAACCGCGTCTGTGATCCCCTCGTGCTAGCGCGATGCGGACCCCCACGGCCGCGTCCGCGTTTCCCTCGTGCCCTGATTTGAACGCGGGCCTCGATCCCCGCGTTTGTGGTGTCTTCACAACGCGACTCCCGCGTTTGTGATTCCCGCGTCCGCGTCTTCTCCGTTGGCAAGACTTAGGGCCGGTACCCTCCTTTTGGATTGGGGCCGAACATCCCTTCGTCGGGCACAACAAAGGAAGCACCATTCCTCCTCTCTGTTCGTTTCCTAACGCGGATCACAACCCCGCGTTTGTGGTATCTTCGCAGAGCGATCCCCGCGTCTGCTCTATCCCGCGTCTGCTATTCCTGCGACGCGTCTCCCGCGTCTGCAACCCCCGCGTCTCACTTCCACCCCGCGTCTCCCTGTTACTCTTTCTCTCTCCTCTTCACTTTCTCTCACCTCATAAATATATATTATTTTATGGCGCGTGCGCGAGTTCCATGGATTCAGAGTTTTCGGCTTTCCGGTGATTTAGGCGAGTGTTCTCGCTCTCGCCTCCATTTGGGTTTCCCCGCTTCGTCGGGTCGATATGTATTTCATTTCATGTATTTTGTATTGGGCTGAGTCCCTGTATCTGTGTATGGCCGAGTGCCAATCTCTGGACATGTATTGCCCTGTGACGAATGCTTGTACTAGGGTAGTTTACTTCTTGTACATATACCATGCCTGTGATGTATTGTACTGCCTCATACCATACTTGGCTTCCGGACCCTTCAACCTCCGGTCACTCACTGTCTCGAAAGAGGCGTGATTGGGATCGTCAGGTTTCTCAGCTCCGTCTGGTGAGCATGCTTAGCGCTCAGTGCTTTATCCACTAAATTCGTTTAGGCGAGTTGCTGCCGGATTTTCTACTCGTGTCTTGATCCGAGTATCCCGGTAACCTCGCAGAGCGCATTAGTGTCTAAACTCTGTTCGCTGCCTGTGCTTCCAGCTTGTTCAGCTCCGCCTGGTTATCATGATCAGCGTTCAGCGCTTTACCACTAGATTCGTCTAGGCGAGTTGCTGCCGGATTTACTGCTCGTACTTCAGTCGAGTCGTCCCGGTAACCTCGCCAGACGCTCCCGTGTTAAATACTGTTTGCTGCCTGTGCTTCCAGCTTGTTCCACTCCACTTTGTTTGTGCTCAGCTACTATTCTACCCCATGCCATTACTTCATGCCTGACACCTGTCTATACTACTTGTCGTTTTCATATTACTTTTAACACATGTATATCACCTATCAACTGATGTGTTATCACCTGACAATTGAGTGTTATCATCTAACACCTGACATGTTACTATTTGGCAAGACCCTGGTTATGACATGACTTGCCACCAGATTATTATCAATCTCCTGTCATGCTATCACTTGACACCCAGCATGATATACTTGACCTGTGGTTATCACATTTACGGGAACCCTGCCTTGTTATCCTGTACTATGTACAGTGACCTGATATCCTGTGTCATGATCAGTGACCTGTTATCCTGTATTATATACAGTGACCTGAACTCCTGAATTCCTGATCATGTCCTGCTCCTGTTATTCCCGTAAATTGATAATTAACCTAATAAATCATAAAAGGAACAACTTGCATCGGGTCGGGGGAAACTTGCGGATATCAATATGTGTTCGTGTTTACAGTGGTATTAGGCATGTTGTGCAACTAAAACTTCCGGTCTGACCGTGGGCCTCCAGGAAACCGAGGGGAGTGCTGGCTCCCTCCTCCTGAATCATGATAAGGGCATACATAAGACCCTCCTGAATCGCCTTGCGGCAGGTTCCGTCACCAAGCAGCGGAACATCCTGGGCCGTGGTCCCGGGTATGTACGGGACCCACTGTAAACATAGTTCGTTGATACCCCGCTAGTTTCCAATAACAACCTTGCTTTACTCGGATATGGATCTATGTGTGCTGGGACGCTAGTTCACATAGCTAGATATCAGGGTAAGACGAGTAATAATGAAGTGTCTAATAACCGGCTCTTTAAGTTGTAAGTAGAGGTATGTGGAATGGGACGCATACTGAAGCCTGCAGCTTAAACAGCTATGAATCTGTGATATGCCTTACTATATTTGCTTGTACTGGTTTTTCATCGGATTTCCGGTTTTATGAGTACTATTATATTAACTGCTCATGCCCTGCTCTATTCCTTGTATCCACCTGCCTCCTGCTTATTATCTTATCATGTCTTGAGTGCAGTCTGGTTGTATGTGCTTAGATTATGGTGACATAAGATAAGGGTATATATATGAGGGTTTCCTTGTTTGGATTATTCCTTCGACGTACTAGTCTTATGGAGCCGTGATCTGAAACCATACAATCAGATTTGCTCGTCCTCGGCGTTATTTGGTTTTATCGCTTTACATGTGCTTATCCTTGCTCGCCACTTGGCTTTTGTATCACCACTCGCCTGGGGAGTTTCATCTGACTCCCCTGGATTCTCATGTCCAGGTCAAGGAGCTTGGAGCGTGTGGATTCTCCCAGTTGCTGATCAGAGTGGCGCAGCGGTAGCGTGGATCTCCAGCAGACCGTTCAGAGCTCTATCCTTCTAGGCCCCCTGTGTGCCTCTCGAGTTCTCCTCTTTGGAAACTCTTGAGTGCCCTTGTACTATTCATTCTTGTACATCTCCTTGTATTCTCGCATTTGCGCCATTCTGGTGATGTAATATTATTGTAATATCAGATCACCTCTGGTGATGACTCTGTAATTGTACTCATTGTTGGAATGTATAATGCACCACTTGCTTCCGTACTCTGATTCTTGCCTGTACTGATGCTTAGCGTATATACGTGAAGGTACTTCTGACTTGCGTATATACGTTGCAGTAATGTCTCCGTATCCGCCGGATCGGGGCGTTACAGGTTGGTATCAGAGCTTAGGCTCTCACCTCCTCAGTACGTCCAGACGGCAAATTAATGGTAAAGAAATTTGCAACTGGAATGCATGAGTCTTGGTTATACAATCCAACTACAAGTACAAAGTTATCCATTCTCTCTTGATTATCTTATCCTTGAAATATGAAGTTATCCTATCCTTTCATACTTCAATTTCTTGCTATTCTTGGACCAACTCGGACATGAAAAGATGGGGAAATCACAACGGTTCTGGTTCTTCCTAGGGTAACCCTAATGGAGAAAATCTTGATTTGAGACTATTTCTGCAAGATATGATGAGACACTATCAAGTACAGACGAAGGTCCCTCACTAAGGATCATTGGTTGCACTCCGGGAACAGAAGCCAGACGACATGTTGGATTTCAGGAAATTACAAGCCGGCAATCTTTTCAAGCATGGAGAAGCCCTGGATGCATAGCAGCGGTCAGTAAACCTGATGGATCTTCTAAGTCAACTCGGGTCCCTGACGAGAACTAGGTGAAAATGATCGAGACTCAGTTAGAAGATGTAGCTTGGATGTAATAGTTGGCGGAAGCAGCGAGACTGGGAAAGCCCAACACTTGGGACTAGTTCTCGAAGGATTTCTATAGGAAGATTCTTCTCTGTAATAGCCCAGGAAGAAATGAAAGAATGATTTATCAAATTGCGGTAGGGAGATTGAACAGTAAATAAGCACACTGCAAAAAGGTATAGTCGGTCGGTGTCTTACATGATGGCCGACAAGGAGAACTGAGCAAGCAATATTTTAGTGAGAAATGAAGGTGAGGATCAAGATGTTTCTTATTCCCAAGCAGCCTAAGGAGTATTCTCAAGTTCTCTTGTCATCATCCGGGAAGTAGGATGGACCCAGAGGAGAAAGATCAGGATAAGATGCAGATGAAGTTGACGAAGAGACCCTCTCAATTGAGGAAAGTAAAGGTCCAAACAGGCCTCTGGATGCCCTACTAGCTAAGTCATCCCTCCAACCTTGCCCCCAACATATGACATGTGGATATTGTCTAAAACCGGACACCTGCAACACAATCGCCAGAAAGATTGTGAATTATCTCGCTTCATCCCCGGTATTAAGTATGGAGTCATACACTAAGGAGACTAAGAACTAGGGCACATGGTGAAGGGAAGCAAACATATGATCTGACTGGAGGGGAAGTCCGGATGCTCAATATGATGGAGTGAGAACAGGAAGGAACTCTGGAAGTACTGACCGTAACTAATTATTCCCATTTTTAGCATGTCGGGAGTTGGTAAACTTCTCTCTATCATGTCCTCCTCATTGCACTATCACCATCAATCCTAGTCCGTCCTATTTTTCTCCCTATTTCGTGATTCCTATCTCTTCTATTTTGCTATTCTGGTTTTTATAATCTTTATAATCTTTATGCCAACTTAAGATATGTGTTGACTAGTGAGGTGACAGCAGGGCAGATATGGTTCGTTCTCATTATGTTTTGGCATTCCTTGACTCTGGTATATCGCACTATCTTATATTGGGCAGATCTTTGGTCTTGCATTATATTCTTATATTTATGGATACATCATGGGAGACTAGTACATCAAGCAGAGTAGTCGTCACTTATATAATCAGATAGACTGTATCATTACCTGAGGAGTGATAGTATATAACAGTGTTTCGGGATCAGGACTTCTGGCAGTCTTTATTGATTTGGTGGACCATAGGCTCCGCTAGCCTCGCTAAGCGAGGGTCGTGTTCTAGTCACCCGTGAACCTAACCGGGTGTGGGCTTTGCTGCACCCTGGTGCTTAGCATTTAGCGTTGTGTTACGCGCTGGCTTTGCCACGTGAGCTTCGTCATGTGCGAGCCTCGTAGAGCATTAGCCTCGCTGCACCCTAATGTTTAACACCTGAGCTGTGCTACGCGATGGCCTCACCTAGGCTTGCTTGGCCAGTGACTAGTTCCTTCAGTGCTTAGCACTCTAGCCGTTCCTTAGATTTCTTCTGCCTAGCGTGCTTTCATGGATCCGCGGAACAAGGTTTTATCGCTGTATCTGAGTTATCGCCATGATCCTTGTCAATGATCCATTCCACCAATCTTGCAGGACTCAGATTTTCTTCTACATGTTCCATCTGCTGTCGGGTTACCATTCGGAAGTCAGTATTCAGAATTCTTTAGGGTCATTTTATATTCTTGGTTATGTCTTTCAGAGTTAACAACGCCCAGTATGCTGAAATTCTTAATTATTGGTCTTCTTGGTTCATGCTTAGTATTATCAGAGTTTTCTTTACCTAGGATATTCTGGTCTATACTCGGGGAGTTATTATGTATGCAGCACATCAGAAATTCTACTGCAGACTCTTTATCAAGAACAACATCATGTCATGCAGGGATTTGTATTATATTACGGATTTCAGCAATACGGATTTCTATGGATTTCATCAGCTTTGGTTCATAGTCTGATCGAAGTATTATTGATTATCTCTCCAAGTCAGCTCACTTTATATTGTTCAGAATGGGTTAGTCCTTTGAAGTTCTGGCAGTGTTCTTTTATAAGCAGACATCAGATCAGTATTATTATGGCACCGTCAGAGGATGTATATATACGGCAGAAGTGCAGAGATGCTTTAGTCCTGAGTTAGCTGTTCAGTCAATCTGGGGGAAACAGCTCATAGTTATTCATATCTTGATTGGCATAATCCTCATTCCTATCCTTTTGTGTTCATTTCACCCCTTATCGAAATTGCGAGGACGCAATTTTTTGTAAGGTGGATGGAATGTAACACCCCGCTCCCGGAATACGTACTTAGTTGCGTATTCGTATTTTCTGATCGTATTTTTTTTTAATTTACTTCTTGTATTTGTTTTGTAGTATGAATTATACATATGAACGTTTTGTCTTGGATTTGGATTCATGGACTCGGAGTCAGCCCTAGTCCGAACCGAGGGCCCGATCCTAGAGTATTACTCGATTTGGTCTTTTTACTATTCCGATTTGACCGATTTCAGTTTTGAACATCGTTTTCCAATATTTCAGATTTTCTATGATTTTCTGGAATTTTCCGGAATTAAATTGGAAATCTTCAAAACCGGTGTCGGCCAGTGCCGCTGACCGATTCCCGGATTTTTAATTTACAAACTAATTGGAATTACTAAAAGTGTCTTTAGACATTATTTCTCAAAATCACATTTCCTATCTAAATACCTTTTCTGAGGATTTTACGAATTTATGGAAATTCCACCGGAGTCGGTATCGGCCAGTATCGCTGGTTGATTTCGGGACTATCGGGATTGAATTTCTAAAATCTGCTTTCACCTTACTTCTTAAAATCATATTTTTATTCTTTAATACATTTTCTGAGATTTTTCAGAATTTATCAAAATCCGGCCGACCCGGTGTAGACCGGTATCGGCGGCTGACTTTTGGATTTTTAATTTGAAAATGGGATTTTATTTCTGAAAACCGATTTCATATTATTCCTCTGGATGACGTTTTCTACCTCCGGGTATTTTTGGGGATTTTTCTGGAACAGTCGATTTTCGCGACCATATTATAATATTATTATTTTATTCAAATCCTATTCTTTCTTCTCTTTCTTCCTTTCTTTTCTCCTATCTGATCCAGCCCACTCCTCCACGTGGGCCACCTCACCTCCCCCTTCCCATCAATCCTTTCTCCTTTTCTTTTCTTTTCTTTTCTTTTCTTTTCTTTTCTTTTCTTTTTCCTTATTTTTCTTTTTCCTTCTCTTTATTATTTTCCCTTCTTTCTTTTCTCTTCATTTTTCTTCTCTTTCTTCTCCTTCCCCTGGCGCCAACGACCACCACCGCACCTTCTTCTTCTTCCCCCAAATTCTCCCTCTCTCTCCCTTCAACCTCCAACCTCTCTCTAGATCCTCTCTCTACATTCCCTCCTCTTCCATCTCCACCCTTCAATTTCCCTCATCTCATCCTCTCTCTTCCTCCCGCGAAATCCGGCCACCACCACCATCTCCGGCCTCACGGCACCTCCGGCGGGGACTGACCGCCGCCGGCGCAAGGCCGGCGGCCCTGGGCGCGGCCGGGGGCCTCGCGCCCCCGTGCGCTGCTGTGGAGGGGGCAACAGCCCCCTCCTCCTTCTTCCCTGGGGTGGCCGGCGCCACCCCGGTCTGGCGCCGCCGGCGCTGTGCCGGCGGCCGTGGGCGGCCAGGGGCCCACCTGGGCCCCTGTGCTTGATCTGAGAGGGGGCAAGCCCTCTCTTTCTCTCTCGGCTGAGAGGGGAGCAAAGCTCCCCCTCTCTCCCTCTTTCCCTGCTGGAGGGGGGCAACAGCCCCCCTCCTGTGTGCTGTTGGAGGGGGCCGGCGCCCCCTCCTTCTCTGCCGGCGGCCGGCGCCGCCCGGCGCCGCCGCCCGGCCGGCGACCTGGCCGGGCGCCCCCAAAGGGGCGCTGTGCGGATCCTGGGGGGGCAGCAGCCCCCCTTGTTTTCTCTCTCCTCCTGGATCTCTCTCTCTCCCCCTTGGATTTCTCTCTCCTCCTGGATCTCTCTCTCTCCCTTGTTTTCTCTCTCCTCCTGGATCTCTCTCTCCCCCTTGTTTTCTCTCTCCTCCTGGATCTCTCTCTCTCTCACCTGATCTCTCACTCTCTCTCCTCCCTAAATTCTCTCTCTAGAACTCCCTGTCTCCCTGATTATTTGCCGACGCGGATCTCACCCCGCGTGCGGGCGACCTCCTCTTGACGCGGCCCTCGCGTTATTGTATCGTCACGACGCGAGGCTAATAACCGCGTCTGTGATCCCCTCGTGCTAGCGCGATGCGGACCCCCACGGCCGCGTCCGCGTTTCCCTCGTGCCCTGATTTGAACGCGGGCCTCGATCCCCGCGTTTGTGGTGTCTTCACAACGCGACTCCCGCGTTTGTGATTCCCGCGTCCGCGTCTTCTCCGTTGGCAAGACTTAGGGCCGGTACCCTCCTTTTGGATTGGGGCCGAACATCCCTTCGTCGGGCACAACAAAGGAAGCACCATTCCTCCTCTCTGTTCGTTTCCTAACGCGGATCACAACCCCGCGTTTGTGGTATCTTCGCAGAGCGATCCCCGCGTCTGCTCTATCCCGCGTCTGCTATTCCTGCGACGCGTCTCCCGCGTCTGCAACCCCCGCGTCTCACTTCCACCCCGCGTCTCCCTGTTACTCTTTCTCTCTCCTCTTCACTTTCTCTCACCTCATAAATATATATTATTTTATGGCGCGTGCGCGAGTTCCATGGATTCAGAGTTTTCGGCTTTCCGGTGATTTAGGCGAGTGTTCTCGCTCTCGCCTCCATTTGGGTTTCCCCGCTTCGTCGGGTCGATATGTATTTCATTTCATGTATTTTGTATTGGGCTGAGTCCCTGTATCTGTGTATGGCCGAGTGCCAATCTCTGGACATGTATTGCCCTGTGACGAATGCTTGTACTAGGGTAGTTTACTTCTTGTACATATACCATGCCTGTGATGTATTGTACTGCCTCATACCATACTTGGCTTCCGGACCCTTCAACCTCCGGTCACTCACTGTCTCGAAAGAGGCGTGATTGGGATCGTCAGGTTTCTCAGCTCCGTCTGGTGAGCATGCTTAGCGCTCAGTGCTTTATCCACTAAATTCGTTTAGGCGAGTTGCTGCCGGATTTTCTACTCGTGTCTTGATCCGAGTATCCCGGTAACCTCGCAGAGCGCATTAGTGTCTAAACTCTGTTCGCTGCCTGTGCTTCCAGCTTGTTCAGCTCCGCCTGGTTATCATGATCAGCGTTCAGCGCTTTACCACTAGATTCGTCTAGGCGAGTTGCTGCCGGATTTACTGCTCGTACTTCAGTCGAGTCGTCCCGGTAACCTCGCCAGACGCTCCCGTGTTAAATACTGTTTGCTGCCTGTGCTTCCAGCTTGTTCCACTCCACTTTATTTGTGCTCAGCTACTATTCTACCCCATGCCATTACTTCATGCCTGACACCTGTCTATACTACTTGTCGTTTTCATATACTTTTAACACATGTATATCACCTATCAACTGATGTGTTATCACCTGACAATTGAGTGTTATCATCTAACACCTGACATGTTACTATTTGGCAAGACCCTGGTTATGACATGACTTGCCACCAGATTATTATCAATCTCCTGTCATGCTATCACTTGACACCCAGCATGATATACTTGACCTGTGGTTATCACATTTACGGGAACCCTGCCTTGTTATCCTGTACTATGTACAGTGACCTGATATCCTGTGTCATGATCAGTGACCTGTTATCCTGTATTATATACAGTGACCTGAACTCCTGAATTCCTGATCATGTCCTGCTCCTGTTATTCCCGTAAATTGATAATTAACCTAATAAATCATAAAAGGAACAACTTGCATCGGGTCGGGGGAAACTTGCGGATATCAATATGTGTTCGTGTTTACAGTGGTATTAGGCATGTTGTGCAACTAAAACTTCCGGTCTGACCTGTGGGCCTCCAGGCAACCGAGGGGAGTGCTGGCTCCCTCCTCCTGAATCATGATAAGGGCATACATAAGACCCTCCTGAATCGCCTTGCGGCAGGTTCCGTCACCAAGCAGCGGAACATCCTGGGCCGTGGTCCCGGGTATGTACGGGACCCACTGTAAACATAGTTCGTTGATACCCCGCTAGTTTCCAATAACAACCTTGCTTTACTCGGATATGGATCTATGTGTGCTGGGACGCTAGTTCACATAGCTAGATATCAGGGTAAGAGAGTAATAATGAAGTGTCTAATAACCGCTCTTTAAGTTGTAAGTAGAGGTATGTGGAATGGGACGCATACTGAAGCCTGCAGCTTAAACAGCTATGAATCTGTGATATGCCTTACTATATTTGCTTGTACTGGTTTTTCATCGGATTTCCGGTTTTATGAGTACTATTATATTAACTGCTCATGCCCTGCTCTATTCCTTGTATCCACCTGCCTCCTGCTTATTATCTTATCATGTCTTGAGTGCAGTCTGGTTGTATGTGCTTAGATTATGGTGACATAAGATAAGGGTATATATATGAGGGTTTCCTTATTTGGATTATTCCTTCGACGTACTAGTCTTATGGAGCCGTGATCTGAAACCATACAATCAGATTTGCTCGTCCTCGGCGTTATTTGGTTTTATCGCTTTACATGTGCTTATCCTTGCTCGCCACTTGGCTTTTGTATCACCACTCACCTGGGGAGTTTCATCTGACTCCCCTGGATTCTCATGTCCAGGTCAAGGAGCTTGGAGCGTGTGGATTCTCCCAGTTGCTGATCAGAGTGGCGCAGCGGTAGCGTGGATCTCCAGCAGACCGTTCAGAGCTCTATCCTTCTAGGCCCCCTGTGTGCCTCTCGAGTTCTCCTCTTTGGAAACTCTTGAGTGCCCTTGTACTATTCATTCTTGTACATCTCCTTGTATTCTCGCATTTGCGCCATTCTGGTGATGTAATATTATTGTAATATCAGATCACCTCTGGTGATGACTCTGTAATTGTACTCATTGTTGGAATGTATAATGCACCACTTGCTTCCGTACTCTGATTCTTGCCTGTACTGATGCTTAGCGTATATACGTGAAGGTACTTCTGACTTGCGTATATACGTTGCAGTAATGTCTCCGTATCCGCCGGATCGGGGCGTTACAATAGGTTGATTGTCGGCTCTATCACAAGACTCACACATTTGAAAGCCGCGAAGATTTAGATCCCAGAGCCCAGCACACTAGAAGAGCTCTAGGTTCAAGCAAAGGTTGAGAAGACTATACTACAAGATTTGTATCTTTCTATTTTCTATTTTAGTTAGGATTTATAGTCTATTTGTCAAAACCGAGATGATAGAGGTTGATAACCTTGGGATTGTCACACACACACATTTGATATTGCTTCATGTCTTCAAGCAAAATTTTATTACAAAATTTCTTACCAATTTTCGGAAAAACGAAGTTTAGGAAAAATCAATTTTTGGAAAAACAAGTTTATGGAAAAACGGTTTTACTTTAGAAAAGAATTTTTATCAAAATATAGTTCAAATTTTATTGGTGTTGATCTATGATCACACTCTGGTCTTTCTAAGCCCTACAACTTTATTTTGTATCTACCCATCTAAAGAAAATTTATCGGAAAAATTTAGTCTTCAAAAAGATTTCCTAAACCTGTCTTTTGACCTTGTTCGGTCGACCGCTGGCAGAGCAGAACTGCTCTGTCGTGTGTGCACATCGGTCGACCGTCTTGGTCGACCGGCAGAAAGAGCAGAGCTCTCTGTTTGTTCCGGTCGACCGGCCCGATCGACCGACAGAGAGTGTTTACTCTCTGTTTGGGTTTCTCGGTCGACCGTCCGGTCGACCGCTTTCCCAACGGTCGGAAATCTGACCGTTGGCGGTCGACCGGCAGCAGAAAAGTCTGTTGTACTGACTGCCAATGGCTATATTCAGTTTTGTTTTTTGTTGGGACTTCTCCCAATGGATCTATTGGCTTTTCTAACCTAATTTGCATCCCCTATAAATAGTGAGAGTGTTATACAACTCAAATACAAGATTTACAAGTTTAAGATCAAAGTTTTTCAAAGTTTAGCCTTTTAGCAAAAGATTTTCATTGAGCCATATATTTTCAATCCTTGAGTGTTTTAGCTTGAAGCATTCTCCTCCACTTCTCTACTTGGTTTTTGCACTACACAATCCCTAAAGTTTCATCTCCTCATCTTGGTTGTAGGATTGTGCATGTGAGCTTAGTTTGTGGTCAAGTGTTGATCACCATTTTCTTAAATTGAGAAGTTGTAGAGGTTGCGGTTTCAAGCGAGCTAGTGAGCTCTAAGTTGGTGTTGCGGCACCATGAGAGAGGACAAGTGTGTCCGAAGAGTTCTAGTGAGAACTTGTATTGACAATCCGGTGGGATCAAGCATAGTGAAAATCCTTCATCGTGTTGAAGACGGGGACGTAGAGCAGTGGCTCGAACCTCAAAACATATTCTCGTGTTTGCGATTGTCCATATCTCTCTAAACTCTACTCTCTCTTTTACTTGCACTATTATTTGTTTACTCCCTTGCAAGTCTTAATATTGTTGTTGTTTATTATTAATTAGTTTTTAATCCGCATTTTTTGCCACTAAGCATAGCCATCACCTATTCACCCCCCCTCTAGGTGATTTCAGTGTCAACTCGGGGCATAACACTATAACTGGAGAATATAACGGTGTTGTATTTTAAGTTATTCAATAATAATAATCAGTACCGTTTGATATTTTAATCGCCTCCCTACCAGCGCCTCACATCACCGGTAGTCATACTAGAGTTCGCACTCTGTAGAACTTACCCGGGTCTAATATGTGAGTACCAGGATCCGAACAAAGGAGAGACCAAATATCACACGTTCCTAACCTTATTACTGTTTGGTTGTTTTATATTATTCATCCGATCCATATGCTTTTGTATATGCTACCGGCACACATACACCCACTTATGAATAAGATGAGTTATTATTTGGAAACTGATAAATCTGATGGCTCATATTTATAGTGGGTTTCGTCTCTGCCCGGGACTAGCTCAGGAGTACAGGCTACTGCTTCCGGAGACTTATCATTACGCGCCCCACATGACACTTCAGATTCAGGCTACTGCTTCCGGGGACTTATCATTACGTGCCCTCACACGACACTTTATAAATGTTGGCCCAATGGCCTTCCACTCTAGTTTTGATGATGATCAACACTCATGTAGTTATGTTTACTAATATTCTTGTGTTTCTAAGTTTCATATCATTAACAGGATATTAGCTTGGCTTGATTGTGTGTATTTTATATTGCTTGGATTGCTTGTGTGTGTGTGTGTGCCTAACTTATACTCATCCAATAAGAGCTTCACATAGCACCTCAACCCATTTCAAGGGGAATCAAGGGGAGTTAGTCCAGAGCCTCGCAAGGGGAATTCGGCTACACTTGTTGTATTGTATTAGTTTGTGCATAATTTGCATTAGCTTCCGCATTTAGCGCACTTAGTTTGCATTGAGTTTCTTAGATTACCAATTACACCTATTCACCCCCCTCTAGGTGTTTTACAATTGGTATCAGAGCTAGTGCTCCTGATACTTAGGCTTAACATCCTAGGAGTGATCCATTTGCTTGCTAATCTCATTTGCATTTGTTTGTTTGCACATTCATATATAGTTTACCATGGACTTCATGACCCCTCCTAGCTTTGACCCTTCCAACGTTGATGTTTGGAAGTATAGGATGTCCATGTACCTAAAGACCCTAGGTTTGCATGTCTTCCTTGCCGCCACCAAGAGATGTTATCTTGGTGATGGTAATCATATAGGGGCCAATGCACAAGCCCTAGAGGCTATTAGAAGCACATTACCTAAAGATTATCTTATGTGTGTTTCTAATTTTGATTCCGCTTTTGTAGTGTGGAACAAATTGACAACCACCAACACCTCCAAGCTTCAAGTCCAAATCCAAGAAGAAGAGGAATCTAGTGGAGAATCCGAACCACAACAATGCTACATGGTCCAAGGGAATGACTCCCTTGAGGTACAATCGGAAACTCAACTAGATAGTAATGATTGTGCTAGTTCTTCAAACGATTTTGTTGATCCCCATGCTTTAAATGAAGAACTATCTATTGTTTGTGAAAAACTAATAGAAAAATATAACGTGTTGAAAAAGAAAAGTTTAGATATTGAAAAAGAAAATAAATGTTTGCATTCTAGACTTGATTGTGTTTTGCAAGAGAAAGTTGAGGCCTATAATGAAAGGGATTCATTGAGATCTCAATTGGAACTTGCACTTAAAGAAAATGAATTTTTAAAATCTAAAAATGATTGCCATGTTCTTTTGAAGAAAAATGAAAATTTGTCTTCAAAAGTTGATTTTGTTTTAAAAGAGAATGTTGATTTGAAAAATAAAATTATTTCTATTTCAAATGATCTAGATGTTTGTTTAAAGAAAAACATTGTTTTGCAAAATAAGATTGATGCACATGTTTGCCATGCTAGGGTAGTATCACACACTTCACCTATTGCATGCCACACTTCTTCTTCTAAGATTAATGATGATATTTGTTTGCTTAAGAAGAAGGTTGATTGTTTGGGCTCCACTATGAGCCAATGTGCTAAGAACCATACACGCTTGGAATCCTTGGTTCGAAAGAAATAAGTTCCATCCTTTATGCATGCACACCCATCACGGCATACACATGCTCCACACGGACACCATCAACACATGTATGCTCATGTGTACTCATGTACACATTGTGGACGTAAGGGCCACCTTGCTAAATTTTGTTATGATAGATTACATACTCCTAATTTAGCAAAGAATTTTGTTTGGGTTAGAGAAGGTACTAACCCCCATGGACCCAAGAAGATATGGGTACCAAAGACCACCCCTCCTATTGTTTTTGATGTAGGTGTGGGCTCTCACATGACGTGAGAGTGATGACACCTTGGAGTGGATGCGTTCCGGACTTAAAGGAAATCAAATGGATGCATCACTTTCAAGGGAAGGTTTGGTGGAGAGGACCACCATGTTTTGGAGACAAGGAGAGTTGCTTCTTCGGTTTTGGTAACAATCTTTTACTCCATTTATTGTTTACATGCTTTCCATTTCATTGCTTATAGCATGTTTTGATGTTTTATAGCATGTTTCATTGTCTATGGATTAGTATGTTCATTCCATGTTTATTAGATCCTTGACATACATGTATAGTATTTGAGACACACATGCTTATTTGATTCACATTTAGTGTTCTCACCGTTTGTTTAAGCTATAATGTACATCATGAATCTAATACATGTGAATTTACATAGTAATCATGTCTTAATTTTATCATGATGATTTTTATATTGTGTTTTGATGCTTCTTGTTAAGGTTACTTGTTTAGATGTTAGTTTTCATTAAGACTAGGAATTATACTTGTACATATAGTGGGCCACAAATAAATCTATATATGTATGAGCTTGAACACTTATTTGAACCCATTAGATGTGCTAGTATAGTCTAGTTTTGATGATTCATACATTTCAAACTTGTATTCCATTTTTGGATTTGTTTTATGATTGTGTGTTTCACTTCATGTATATGTTCGTATTGCCAAACTTTAAGATATACATGTATACCCCTTGAGTCATTTGCCTTTCATGCAAATCTATATTTGGACTCAATTGTGTTTAGGGATATGTATGTATACTTCATGTTTGACAATTCATACATATACCTTGAAATGAAATTTGTTGTGATGAAAATTTAGTTTTTTTTTTTTTCATGTTTCATGTATTTATGTTTAACTTCATGTATATGTCTATCTAGTTCAAACTAATCTTATACATATACATCTTTTTGAGCCACGTGCCTTCATGAATATACATTTAGTGGACTCGTTGAGTTTTAGATATGTATGTATATTTTAGCTTGTATTAGACATACATATGCCTTGAAGATTAAATAAGTAGTTTTATATGATTTTTCATGTTTTTGATGGAATTATGTTTTGAGGAATAATTGAGCTCAATGAAATATTTTTCATGATTATGATCTTCACATATTATTTGTACACTCATATCTATTGCTCATGTTTTGTTTCTCATGAGTTATGCTTTATTGGTTAGAGTGATGATTATCATGTGAATTTCATTTTTGTTTTATTCCTTACTTGAAGGATTTCGTGCTAGTTAACAAGTTTTCCATTTAACTAGTTGCGGTGTTCTTCATTTTGGTAGTGATTTTCAAACAAAACTACATTTTCAAATCTATCTTTGAAAATCCCAACCATCTAAGGGCGGTAGGATGGGAGATCATGTTCATGTATGCCCTAAATTGAAAATCTTTAAAACTTGAATTATGATTGGGTGGTAGATAATATGATGTATACACTTGAACTTATTGTTATGTCAATTGGTATCATTGAACTCTTTCAATTGGTATCATTTTGATTTTCTTGTATACTCATATATGTTTTGTATGTATGTATGCTTTAAATTCCAAGTATATCAATTTCTATTGGTATCTATTTTTCATACATATATATGTTTGTGTTTATGCTAGTGCTTGAGTTTCAATTTTGTTTAAATTAATTACTTTTAAATTGTTATCAAGACTATGCATGTCTTTAGTTTGTTTTCATAAAGGGGGAGAAAATTTGATTTTGTACTTCAATTGGTATTTGTACTCCCACTCTTTATGATTAAAAGTTGTTATTTTGAACATATGATATCAACATCAAATTTGTTTATATATTTTCAAAATGAAATATATTCTTACAATTGGTATCAAAATTTGTGTTTAGACATTCAAAATTTGTTATGTTGTTTTACAATTGGTAATTTGTTATGTTTAATTACAATTGATATTTTCAAAATTTTGTTTAAAGAAAATATTCAAAGTTTTGATTTGTATTTCCTATATGCAAGGAGAGCTTAACATCTCTCTTACATATAAATTCATGTTGAGTATATTATAAATTGAGGAGCTTGACAACTCTTCTTTATATGATATACGTGTGTAGGGGGAGCTTCACATCTCCTCTTATGCATTACATAATATGTGTTATGTGAATTGGGGCTTGTCATTCCTTCTTCATGTAATGCATATGTGTAGGGAAGCTAACTTAGCGTCTTCCTCCTCATGAATGTATATAGCATATAACATATATTGATCCTTATTTATTGGTATCAAGATGCTTCATTGACATATTTTTAATTGATATCATGTTTGTAGTCACCCCTTATTGATTTTGTTTTTTTGTTTTAGACAAAAAGGAGGAGAACATTGTTTGCATTGTTTTGATTGACCAAAAGGGGAGAAAGATATTTACCCCTCATTTTATCTATGGTTTTGATTGGTTACCCCTTTGTTGATGATTGACAAAAAGGGGGAGAATTATTTGAGAACTTAACATGCATATATAAAACTCAAATTACTTCTATGCATGATTGGTACATGTTTTTTTTATATGCATGCTTATGTTTTATATGCATATATTATGTTTTAATCTCAAGAATATTAAGTTTAATTGATATATAGAGTTTGCTTTGTAATTGGTATCTAGAGCTTATTTTGTTTTGAATATTCCATTTGATATCTAGAACCATTTATTGTTTATGCATATGCATGTTTCATGTTTAATATTCATTGCATATATTTATTGTTTATCTCTATGCATGAGTTAAGGGGGAGCTTCTTTGAAGCTTAACTTTAATCCATGCATATATAACTCCATGAGTTTTGTCATCATCAAAAAGGGGGAGATTGTTGGCCCAATGGCCTTCCACTCTAGTTTTGATGATGATCAACACTCATGTAGTTATGTTTACTAATATTCTTGTGTTTCTAAGTTTCAGATCATTAACAGGATATTAGTTGGTGATTAGCTTCAACAAGATGATTAGAAGCTTATCATGGTGATTTCGGTGCCAAAGCTTAAAGATCATACCTTTGCACTTGGAGAATCACGGAGTTTGGACCGAGTCTACTTGAAGATAGAAGATCGACAAGAAGACTTAGGTATCTAGTTTAGAGTTTGTGTTTTAGATCCATATTTGTAAAGCTTAGTTTAGTTGATATGCTCAAGTGCACAAATCACACACGTTTTATGATTGAGTTTTGGTTTTCATGAATAGTTTATCAAAACAAGTTTAAATTGATATATGTATAGTTGCTTCATTCTATACATGCATGCTTAATTTTTTAAACAAACTTATTTTGACTATCCTATTCATGTTTTGGAAAATTCTAGTTTGATAAAATACAAGTTTTGTTTTTGATAAAATTGGCAAGACACAAAAATGAATTGATATGATTGATATATGTCTTGAAATTTTTATCACAAGTTTGGTTATCAAAGTAAAATGATAAAACAAGTTTTAGAAAAACATATTTTTAGAAAAACAGTTTTTATTGTGATTAAAACTATTTTTTTTGATTTACTGTGAATTTATGGGATTTTTATTGAGTGAAAAGACCTATTTTCAAATCCCGTATCTGTGCAGAACTGAGGACTGGCTGACAGGCCAAGTCGGTCGACCGGACCGGTCGATCGCACCATAGGCCGGTCGACCGGGACGGTCGACCGACGTGCACAAGTCTGTGCACGTTTTGGAGTCTCTGGGACGGTCGACCGGGCCGGTCGACCGAGATGAGAGTTCTGCTCTCAGGATGTTTCGGTCGACCGGGCCGGTCGACCGCTATTGCCCAACAGTCACATTTTTGACCGTTGGCAGTCGACCGGACCGGTCGACCGGCAGTCTGTCAGACTGCCAACTCAGCCTAACGGCTAGTTTTGTATAGGGGCTATATAAACCCCATCTCTTTGGGGATTTTGGCCAAGTTTTCTAAGAGAAAAATTTTCAGTTTTCTGAAGTGTTTAAAAGAGTTTTAAAAGAGTTTTTGGGGCTTTAAAACTTCTCATCTTTATTTGTTTTGGGTTTTTGAAAAATCAAAGAAAACTAGGTTTTGGGATTTTGATTTGGTATTTCATTTTCTATCATATACAAGAGATTTCCCAAGTAGCTTTTCTTTGTTTCTTGTTTCCAAAAACACTTTAATTCCACACTTGAGCTATATCTTCTATCCTAAACTATTAGGATCTTGTTTTTGTGGAAAAAGATAAGAGAAAAAGAAAGAGAAATGTTTGAGGTTGTTTGTTGTAAACCTCATTGTTGTAAACACCCTTATATTTGTGAATCCCTCTTTGGTAGAGGTGATCGGGTGATTTTGGTTGTGAGCCTCTTCGGTAGAGGTGTGTGGATTGGTTGTTATTTGGCTACGGGCCTAACCCCTCGGTTGTGAAGAGGTTGTTGTTTGAGAGAGGAGTTCGGTACTCCTAGAGTTGTAAGAAATCCTCTTTGGTAGAGGTTCCCTCGGTGGGAGTTGAGATAGTGGAAATCCTACACGGTGGTGTAGGCGGGGATGTAGAGCAAGGTGCTCGAACCTCGAAACAAATCTTGGTGTTTGCGTATTGATCCATTGTCTCTCTAACTCTCTCTCTTATATTTGTGCAAAGCATCATATTCATATCATATCATATTTGCTTGTGTTGTGCATATTTCATATTGCCTTGCATTTATTCATATTGCTATTCATTCTTATATGCTTGGCTTGATTGTGTGTATTTTATATTGCTTGGATTGCTTGTGTGTGTGTGCCTAACTTATACTCATCCAACAAGAGCTTCACATAGCACCTCAACCCATTTCAAGGGGAATCAAGGGGAGTTAGTCCAGAGCCTCGCAAGGGGAATTCGGCTACACTTGTTGTATTGTATTAGTTTGTGCATAATTTGCATTAGCTTCCGCATTTAGCGCACTTAGTTTGCATTGAGTTTCTTAGATTAGCAATTACACCTATTCACCCCCCCTCTAGGTGTTTTACAATTGGTATCAGAGCTAGTGCTCCTGATACTTAGGCTTAACATCCTAGGAGTGATCCATTTGCTTGCTAATCTCATTTGCATTTGTTTGTTTGCACATTCATATATAGTTTACCATGGACTTCATGACCCCTCCTAGCTTTGACCCTTCCAACGTTGATGTTTGGAAGTATAGGATGTCCATGTACCTAAAGACCCTAGGTTTGCATGTCTTCCTTGCCGCCACCAAGAGATGTTATCTTGGTGATGGTAATCATATAGGGGCCAATGCACAAGCCCTAGAGGCTATTAGAAGCACATTACCTAAAGATTATCTTATGTGTGTTTCTAATTTTGATTCCGCTTTTGTAGTGTGGAACAAATTGACAACCACCAACACCTCCAAGCTTCAAGTCCAAATCCAAGAAGAAGAGGAATCTAGTGGAGAATCCGAACCACAACAATGCTACATGGTCCAAGGGAATGACTCCCTTGAGGTACAATCGGAAACTCAACTAGATAGTAATGATTGTGCTAGTTCTTCAAATGATTTTGTTGATTCCCATGCTTTAAATGAAGAACTATCTATTGTTTGTGAAAAACTAATAGAAAAATATAACGTGTTGAAAAAGAAAAGTCTAGATATTGAAAAAGAAAATAAATGTTTGCATTCTAGACTTGATTGTGTTTTGCAAGAGAAAGTTGAGGCCTATAATGAAAGGGATTCATTGAGATCTCAATTGGAACTTGCACTTAAAGAAAATGAATTTTTAAAATCTAAAAATGATTGCCATGTTCTTTTGAAGAAAAATGAAAATTTGTCTTCAAAAGTTGATTTGTTTTAAACGAGAATGTTGATTTGAAAAATAAAATTATTTCTATTTCAAATGATCTAGATGTTTGTTTAAAGAAAAACATTGTTTTGCAAAATAAGATTGATGCACATGTTTGCCATGCTAGGGTAGTATCACACACTTCACCTATTGCATGCCACACTTCTTCTTCTAAGATTAATGATGATATTTGTTTGCATAAGAAGAAGGTTGATTGTTTGGGCTCCACTATGAGCCAATGTGCTAAGAACCATACACGCTTGGAATCCTTGGTTCGAAAGAAACAAGTTCCATCCTTTATGCATGCACACCCATCACGGCATACACATGCTCCACACGGACACCATCAACACATGCATGCTCATGTGTACTCATGTACACATTGTGGACGTAAGGGCCACCTTGCTAAATTTTGTTATGATAGATTACATACTCCTAATTTAGCAAAGAATTTTGTTTGGGTTAGAGAAGGTACTAACCCCCATGGACCCAAGAAGATATGGGTACCAAAGACCACCCCTCCTATTGTTTTTGATGTAAGTGTGGGCTCTCACATGACGTGAGAGTGATGACACCTTGGAGTGGATGCGTTCCGGACTTAAAGGAAATCAAATGGATGCATCACTTTCAAGGGAAGGTTTGGTGGAGAGGACCACCATGTTTTGGAGACAAGGAGAGTTGCTTCTTCGGTTTTGGTAACAATCCTTTACTCCCATTTATTGTTTACATGCTTTCCATTTCATTGCTTATAGCATGTTTTGATGTTTTATAGCATGTTTCATTGTCTATGGATTAGTATGTTCATTCCATGTTTATTAGATCCTTGACATACATGTATAGTATTTGAGACACACATGCTTATTTGATTCACATTTAGTGTTCTCACCGTTTGTTTAAGCTATAATGTACATCATGAATCTAATACATGTGAATTTACATAGTAATCATGTCTTAGTTTTATCATGATGATTTTATATTGTGTTTTGATGCTTCATGTTAAGGTTACTTGTTTAGATGTTAGTTTTCATTAAGACTAGGAATTATACTTGTACATATAGTGGGCCACAAATAAATCTATATATGTATGAGCTTGAACACTTATTTGAACCCATTAGATGTGCTAGTATAGTCTAGTTTTGATGATTCATACATTTCAAACTTGTATTCCATTTTTGGATTTGTTTTATGATTGTGTGTTTCACTTCATGTATATGTTCGTATTGCCAAACTTTAAGATATACATGTATACCCCTTGAGTCATTTGCCTTTCATGCAAATCTATATTTGGACTCAATTGTGTTTAGGGATATGTATGTATACTTCATGTTTGACAATTCATACATATACCTTGAAATGAAATTTGTTGTGATGAAAATTTAGTTTTTTTTTTTTTCATGTTTCATGTATTTATGTTTAACTTCATGTATATGTCTATCTAGTTCAAACTAATCTTATACATATACATCTTTTTGAGCCACGTGCCTTCATGAATATACATTTAGTGGACTCGTTGAGTTTTAGATATGTATGTATATTTTAGCTTGTATTAGACATACATATGCCTTGAAGATTAAATAAGTAGTTTTATATGATTTTTCATGTTTTTGATGGAATTATGTTTTGAGGAATAATTGAGCTCAATGAAATATTTTTCATGATTATGATCTTCACATATTATTTGTACACTCATATCTATTGCTCATGTTTTGTTTCTCATGAGTTATGCTTTATTGGTTAGAGTGATGATTATCATGTGAATTTCATTTTTGTTTTATTCCTTACTTGAAGGATTTCGTGCTAGTTAACAAGTTTTCCATTTAACTAGTTGCGGTGTTCTTCATTTTGGTAGTGATTTTCAAACAAAACTATATTTTCAAATCTATCTTTGAAAACCCCAACCATCTAAGGGCGGTAGGATGGGAGATCATGTTCATGTATGTCCTAAATTGAAAATCTTTAAAACTTGAATTATGATTGGGTGGTAGATAATATGATGTATACACTTGAACTTATTGTTATGTCAATTGGTATCATTGAACTCTTTCAATTGGTATCATTTTGATCTTCTTGTATACTCATATATGTTTTGTATGTATGTATGTTTTAAATTCCAAGTATATCAATTTCTATTGGTATCTATTTTTCATACATATATATGTTTGTGTTTATGCTAGTGCTTGAGTTTCAATTTTGTTTAAATTAATTACTTTTAAATTGTTATCAAGACTATGCATGTCTTTAGTTTGTTTTTCATAAAGGGGGAGAAAATTTGATTTTGTACTTCAATTGGTATTTGTACTCCCACTCTTTATGATTAAAAGTTGTTATTGTGAACATATGATATCAACATCAAATTTGTTTATATATTTTCAAAATGAAATATATTCTTACAATTGGTATCAAAATTTGTGTTTAGACATTCAAAATTTGTTATGTTGTTTTACAATTGGTAATTTGTTATGTTTAATTACAATTGGTATTTTCAAAATTTTGTTTAAAGAAAATATTCAAAGTTTTGATTTGTATTTCCTATATGCAAGGAGAGCTTAACATCTCTCTTACATATAGATTCATGTTGAGTATATTATAAATTGAGGAGCTTGACAACTCTTCTTTATATGATATACGTGTGTAGGGGGAGCTTCACATCTCCTCTTATGCATTACATAATATGTGTTATGTGAATTGGGGCTTGTCATCCCTTCTTCATGTAATGCATATGTGTAGGGAAGCTAACTTAGCGTCTTCCTCTTCATGAATGTATATAGCATATAACATATATTGATCCTTATTTATTGGTATCAAGATGCTTCATTGACATATTTTTTAATTGATATCATGTTTGTAGTCACCCCTTATTGATTTTATTTTTTTGTTTTAGACAAAAAGGAGGAGAACATTGTTTGCATTGTTTTGATTGACAAAAAGGGGAGAAAGATTTTTACCCCTCATTTTATCTATGGTTTTGATTGGTTACCCCTTTGTTGATGATTGACAAAAAGGGGGAGAATTATTTGAGAACTTAACATGCATATATAAAACTCAAATTACTTCTATGCATGATTGGTACATGTTTTTTTTATATGCATGCTTATGTTTTATATGCATATATTATGTTTTAATCTCAAGAATATTAAGTTTAATTGATATATAGAGTTTGCTTTGTAATTGGTATCTAGAGCTTATTTTGTTTTGAATATTCCATTTGATATCTAGAACCATTTATTGTTTATGCATATGCATGTTTCATGTTTAATATTCATTGCATATATTTATTGTTTATCCCTATGCATGAGTTAAGGGGGAGCTTCTTTGAAGCTTAACTTTAATCCATGCATATATAACTCCATGAGTTTTGTCATCATCAAAAAGGGGGAGATTGTTGGCCCAATGGCCTTCCACTCTAGTTTTGATGATGATCAACACTCATGTAGTTATGTTTACTAATATTCTTGTGTTTCTAAGTTTCAGATCATTAACAGGATATTAGTTGGTGATTAGCTTCAACAAGATGATTAGAAGCTTATCATGGTGATTCCGGTGCCAAAGCTTAAAGATCATACCTTTGCACTTGGAGAATCACGGAGTTTGGACCGAGTCTACTTGAAGATAGAAGATCGACAAGAAGACTTAGGTATCTAGTTTAGAGTTTGTGTTTTAGATCCATATTTGTAAAGCTTAGTTTAGTTGATATGCTCAAGTGCACAAATCACACACGTTTTATGATTGAGTTTTGGTTTTCATGAATAGTTTATCAAAACAAGTTTAAATTGATATATGTATAGTTGCTTCATTCTATACATGCATGCTTAATTTTTTAAACAAACTTATTTTGACTATCCTATTCATGTTTTGGAAAATTCTAGTTTGATAAAATACAAGTTTTGTTTTTGATAAAATTGGCAAGACACAAAAATGAATTGATATGATTGATATATGTCTTGAAATTTTTATCACAAGTTTGGTTATCAAAGTAAAATGATAAAACAAGTTTTAGAAAAACATATTTTTAGAAAAACAGTTTTTATTGTGATTAAAACTATTTTTTTTTGATTTACTGTGAATTTATGGGATTTTTATTGAGTGAAAAGACCTATTTTCAAATCCCGTATCTGTGCAGAACTGAGGACTGGCTGACAGGCCAAGTCGGTCGACCGGACCGGTCGACCGCACCATAGGCCGGTCGACCGGGACGGTCGACCGACGTGCACAAGTCTGTGCACGTTTTGGAGTCTCTGGGACGGTCGACCGGGCCGGTCGACCGAGATGAGAGTTCTGCTCTCAGGATGTTTCGGTCGACCAGGCCGGTCGACCGCTATTGCCCAACGGTCACATTTTTGACCGTTGGCGGTCGACCGGCAGTCTGTCAGACTGCCAACTCAGCCTAACGGCTAGTTTTGTATAGGGGCTATATAAACCCCATCTCTTTGGGGATTTTGGCTAAGTTTTCTAAGAGAAAAATTTTCAGTTTTCTGAAGTGTTTAAAAGAGTTTTAAAAGAGTTTTTGGGGCTTTAAAACTTCTCATCTTTATTTGTTTTGGGTTTTTGGAAAATCAAAGAAAACTAGGTTTTGGGATTTTGATTTGGTATTTCATTTTCTATCATATACAAGAGATTTCCCAAGTAGCTTTTCTTTGTTTCTTGTTTCCAAAAACACTTTGATTCCACACTTGAGCTATATCTTCTATCCTAAACTATTAGGATCTTGTTTTTGTGGAAAAAGATAAGAGAAAAAGAAAGAGAAGTGTTTGAGGTTGTTTGTTGTAAACCTCATTGTTGTAAACACCCTTATATTTGTGAATCCCTCTTTGGTAGAGGTGATCGGGTGATTTTGGTTGTGAGCCTCTTCGGTAGAGGTGTGTGGATTGGTTGTTGTTTTGGCTACGGGCCTAACCCCTCGGTTGTGAGGAGGTTGTTGTTTGAGAGAGGAGTTCGGTACTCCTAGAGTTGTAAGAAATCCTCTTTGGTAGAGGTTCCCTCGGTGGGAGTTGAGATAGTGAAAATCCTACACGGTGGTGTAGGCGGGGATGTAGAGCAAGGTGCTCGAACCTCGAAACAAATCTTGGTGTTTGCGTATTGATTCATTGTCTCTCTAACTCTCTCTCTTATATTTGTGCAAAGCATCATATTCATATCATATCATATTTGCTTGTGTTGTGCATATTTCATATTGCCTTGCATTTATTCATATTGCTATTCATTCTTATATGCTTGGCTTGATTGTGTGTATTTTATATTGCTTGGATTGCTTGTGTGTGTGTGCCTAACTTATACTCATCCAATAAGAGCTTCACATAGCACCTCAACCCATTTCAAGGGGAATCAAGGGGAGTTAGTCCAGAGCCTCGCAAGGGGAATTCGGCTACACTTGTTGTATTGTATTAGTTTGTGCATAATTTGCATTAGCTTCCGCATTTAGCGCACTTAGTTTGCATTGAGTTTCTTAGATTAGCAATTACACCTATTCACCCCCCCTCTAGGTGTTTTACAATAAATATCACCATTATAAATATGACATCATACCGGTTTCCATCAGATTCTCCCACCCCAGTGTAAGTTGAGTACTTTATTATATAAATATTGCCCAAAGATAATGTCCACAAGTGTATACAGTAATCCAATAACCACGATTATTCAAGTACGGGGATTAACAGGAGTATAATATCAGGAGTCTCCCTGTTACAGGGGTTCAGGAATACAGGAGTTTAAGAGTACAGGAATTCAGGAGTACCAAATATTTGGTAACAGTATAATAATCATGCCAAGTCCCCGTAAAAGTAATAGTAATGAATATGCAATACAATACAGGTGCCACAATATCAGGTCAAGTGTACTAGTACCGGGTGATAGCATGTCAAGTGTCAAATGTTATTATATCAAGTGTCAGGTATCACGTGTCAAGTATAGCATGGCAAATACCGGTGTCAGATATCAAGTGATAAGCATGGCAAGTAACGGTGTCAGATATCAAGTGATAAGCATGGTAAGTAACGGTGTCAGATATCAAGTGATAACAGTGTCAGATATCAAGTGATAAGTATGGCAAGTAACGGTATCAGATATCAAGTGTTAAGCATGGCATGGTAAGTATCAGGTGTATACATGTTAGGGTCAGGTAACTAATATGTCGGTGAGAGTCACAACAACAAATATCAGGTATCAACCGGTCACATAACATGGTATAGGAGAACGGTATAAACATTTCAAACTATTCACAATCATTTTTATAATAATAATAAATTTATCTTTTAATTATCTATGCGAAGCCGAGTAAAGCAGGAGCAGATCTAGACATACTCGGTATAATACAGGTTCGATAAAGTATAATAATGACCAGAAGCTATTTATAAAGCATGATAATCATTTATATAACATATACTAACTTGCATAAAGAGACATCATATATTAAAAGTAAGATAATAATTATTAGACATGAAATGATGGTAATAAATAAAGAAATGTACTCACCTAATACCGGAACGAAATATCGAGTAAAAGTCCGAGAAATCCGCTAACACGAGCGAACAAGCCACAAGCCCATATAATATATATATATATATATATATATATATATATTATATATATATATATATATATATATATATATATATAATAAATATTAGAGAGGGGATGAGAGAGGAGAGAGAAAGAGGGGAGAGAGTGTGTATACGGTATTTTTAAAAGGGGAAAATAAGAATTAATGGGGAGGGGTAGGATTGAAATTATGGGGAAGTAAATAAGGGGCTGAGGAGGGTGTATTTAGAGAAAGTGAAAAGTAGTTATATTAGGAAAGAATAAAAGAAAGAAGAAAAGAAAAGAAAAGAAAAGAAAGAAAGAAAGAAGGAGGGGGGAAGACGGCCGGCGGCCTGGGCGCCGCCGCCTGAGGGCGGCTGGCGAGGAGGGGGCGACAGCTTGGGCCTAGGGGAGGGGGTGGTGGAGTTTGTTGTTGTTGTTTGGTGTTTGGTGGAGGTGGTGGTGGTAGTTGGTGGTGGTGGTTGTGGTAGTTGTTGGAGGTGGTGGGGAGTTAGAAGAGGAGGATGAGGAGGTGATGATTGGGGGTTTGAAAGTGGAGGAGTAGGTGGTTTGGTGGGAAATTTTGGGGAAGAAGATGAAGTGGTGATGGTGGCTTTGGATGAAATTGGAGGTGGTGGGTGGTTGGTGGAGGTTGAAGGAGGTGAAGGAGTGGAGAGGGGGTGTGGGGGAAGTAGTGGTCGGCCTAGGGGCGGCTCAGGTGGCGGAGGCGGCTCAGGTGGCGGAGGGAGTTGGTGGGTTTGTTTGAAGTGTTGGAAAAATGAAAATAGAAAGGAAGGAGAAGGAAGGGTTTAAATGGAGAAGAAGGAAAAATGTGACGATGAAATGGGAGGGAGATGGGCTGCAGCAGCAGCCCATCATGTCCTGCTGCTGCGGCTGCAGGCGGCTGCTGCAGGAAAAAGGAGAGTGCAGGGTATGGAGGGTGGAGTGCGGGGGAGGAAAAGAAAAGAAGAAAAAGAAAGAAAATTAAAGAAAAAGGAAAGAAATTATGGAAAAAGCAAAGAAATTAGTAAAAAAATTTATTATTAAATAATTGATTTATTATAATATCTGGGATTATAAAGTAGGGGAGTAGAGAAGGAAAAAGCAAGAAAAGATAGTCGGTAAATAATATTATTATTTTAATATGGCGAAAATTCGACTGTCTCAAAAACATTCAGAAAAATTCTCAAAAATAGAAAATATTATTTTAAGATTCTTGATGAAATCGGATTCGAGAAATTCAATATAATTTTTAAATTAAAAATTCTAAAATATTCTGGCGGTACCGGCCGACACTAGAATCGGTCAAATTTTGATAAATTTAAAAAAATCCCAAAAAATGTATTTAGATAGAAAATAAAATTCTAAGAAGTAACGTGAAAGCCGTTTTTGAAAATTCACTTCCGTTTGAAAACTAAAAATTTGAGAATCAGTTGGCAAAATTCGAGAATCGGTCGGCGATGCCAACCGACACCGATTTTAGAGATTTTGTAAAATAATTCTGAAAAATTTTAGAAAAATCATGAAAAATCTAAAATATTAGAAAACAGTGTTTGAAGCTGAAATCAGACTATCGGAAAGGTCAAATCGGGCGTTATACTGGTATCGGGTTCCCGGTCCGGGTCAGGGCTGACTCTAAGTCTGAGAATCCAGATCCGATACCAATTAACATAGGCAATCACAACTTAAATACAAATAATGAAACAAAACGGTCAAAGAATTCGGGACACGCATTCGGGAATGCATCCCGGGAACGGGGTGTTACACCTATAAAGATGGTTCTTGGTCATATGCCTCCTCAGAGCACAGAGAATTATAGTAAGAGCCAGATTTATACTGCCCACTCAATCAACTATTTACTCTGTTTGTCTAAATTGTGACTTCTTGATATAATCTTTTCTAGTTTCTAACAAGTGTAGTATCTTCTGTTTGATATGATTTCAACTGTCTACCATTATCCAGTATGGGTTATTTACCTGTGATGAATCTTCACCATCTCCCAGCTGTTGGTGTCGCGTTCAAGTCTATGCTCTGGTTAATACATTATCCTTCCACAGGTTTTCAGTCTGAAGAATTGATGAGAGTCCCTGCTGGAAGACGAAGAAAGTATCACTAATTGTTTGGTGATAAGCAGCGGACTTCAACAGCATCGACCTCATTCTAAGTGGACTCTCCCACCGTCGTTCATTCAGGATTGTTGTCCAAGACACCCAGAAAGAACCACTACTGTGTGTTTATGTAATGAATTTTGTGCTGCATATGCATGTAGACAGTCCAGTGTGGATTGTTGTCAAGTCACCCAAAAAGAACCACTCACTTACCTGTAAACTTTACAGGGAACCAGATTTGGCAGAACAAAAGCAATCGCTGAGAAGAGACAAATTCCAACACATAAGACAGGGCCGGCTCCTTCCTCTGCTGTGAATTCCCACGCAATCGATGGCGACACGCACTCCCATACGTCCCATGCAATGGATAATATCAAAGTTTGTTTATCTCCTCCTTCACAACTCCTGCCCATGATTCAGTCGTCTACGTCTTTACACGTACACATACATACATCTCTATATTTACGAGGGTTGTCGGGTCCAAGCATCTTCCTTTGCCTCAAATTAGAGATGGACATATTTATCCATGAAGAATATGTCAACAGGCGCCACGAGATGAAGAAGAAACAGAGGCAGCAGCAGCTCTGGATCCAGACCAATCTTCAGTCTGACATGCCGATGGCTGTGGCTGTTGAGTCTCCGGCAACATCACAGGACGCTGCTGCTTCGCCTTCTACAGCCGGATCACCCGCGATGTCAGCAGCAGGAGGAAGAAGAGGCGCTGCTTCCTTTGATCGTCTGCTCGGCTACTTCAAACCGAACTAGTAGCCGCTTGTTGGTATGTCCATGAAAGTTACTGGTTTAGTTAAGAGTAAGAATAAATCACACTCTTGTATCTGTATGTTTGTGTTTCATGTCTGAGTTGAGATCTCCCATGTTCTGTATTTGCAAGGACATGAAGTATTCAACTTTGGCATCTGGCAATAAGCAGAACACAGGGAATATACACATAATGTTATACAACAATAACAGCACAGCCTCTCTGCATATGCTTTTGGGGTCACTCAAGATTTTTGTGGCAGTTCAGAAAAATTTAGGCATGCTTTCAAAAGAATCAACAGACTAGACCAAAAATTATTTCACGATCTATCAACACAAATATCCATTACGTTTAGAATTCTTGTATAATACGTTAAAAACAAATGAGGATCCAAAAATCTTTGTTCAATTTTCAGAAGTTGCAGGTGCAGTTCTGGTTAGTCTTCGTTTCACAAAACCAAATGCACGCCTGGGTCAAGGGAACAATCAACTTGCTGATCAAGAGACTAACTGCATATCTCGCACATTTTTATTCAAATAATACATCAGACAAGGGGAGAACCAAATTATTCACCTATCAGCTGAATACTTGCACGATTTAACTCAAAAAATGGGGCATAAACTATGATTGAAAAAACTTACATTAACAAAATATCAACATGCAAACTATATGACCTGATTATCAAAAGATCATGAATCAACTATTCAAGAAGACCAAACCACTACCTCATCAAGAAATTCGACTGTCGCCTGCTGAATTGTAGAGAAAATATTCTCGTAAAAAGCCCATCCCTAGTCACACTTAGAAGACGACAACCTCTAATAACAAGTGCAAGTTCCTCGTGCACATCAACAATTCTCAAAATAGTGAACAGTCATCAACAAGTAACTACCCACCACTTAACAGCTAGACAACTTGTCAGATTGCAATGATAAGCAACAAGTTGAAAAACAGAAAAAGGTTTGCTAACATTTTCTAGCTCTTCTGCAATCGATCATCTCATTCAGGTGGATGTCACGCAAGAAATTGCTCAAGGTTGGTGAAGGAAAATAACTTTAGCAAGTCTTTAGTAAAATAAAACACCGAAAGATGCAACATGTTCTCAAAGTCACCACAGGAAGGATAAAGAACCAGTAAAGGCAACTTTAATTGGAGCAAGTAAAAACTTGAGATCTCTACGCTACTGCGGTCTCAGCTGCAGCAGGCGCTGGGGTTTCAACAGCAGCAGGCGCTGGGGTCTCTACAGCAGCAGCTGGGGTCTCATCAGCAGCCGCTTCAAATGTTTGGCCTTCTACAAGCTCGGGGACATCATCATCATCCTCCTGGGTGGGTGCACCGGCACCAGGAGCCTGCTTCTGGAACTGCTCTGCTAACTTCCTCAGATTGTCCAAGTTATCAGGACCTGAGCAATGGAAAGTACAAGTTCAAACACCAAATCACTATTTGACTCATGTCATAATATGTAACAATAAGGAAAAATGATAGTATACTGATCTAGAAAACAACATCTGCAAATGGTTGCACATACATCTCTTTTGGCATTTTACAAAGTATTACGCATTTTTTAGAATGTATAATTTCATGCTATTTTGCACTGGATACCAACAAAGCTAAGTTTGATGGGTATTTTCCACTACCCCTACCATCTATAGCAGGGTTCGAAGTCTCGGCCAAATCTTCTCTAATTTCATCTCTTTTGGCGGGAGATGATACGAGTTCGAGACCCGAATCACACTTTTGGGCAGAATCGACTCGGGGTTGACTCGGCAACGACTTGGCCCAATCGGCCAAATCCCGAGATACTATTGTTATTGTTTTGTAACAACTTGCATATATATCTTCTTCCCTCGCTTGCTCAGCGCATGCTCCGCTCCCATGCATGGACACAAGCAAAGGGGCAAACTCTTTGGACTTGTCATACTACGTAAGATGCAGAAAATGAACATCTGCACCTTCGTACTTAAACTAGCTTACAAAGTAAACATATTGGACATAGAGGGAAGCCTCCACCCTTTCTCACATTTAGGTCAACTTTTTTAAAGAAAAAAGAAAAGAAAACAGAAACTCTAATTAAGAAAACCTTTCAGCTATGTTTCCTATTTTTAAACATAATATCTTCAATAATACTACATGTCACTGCAACACGTGGAGGGGGAGAAAATACAAACAGGGATAACAGATCACAGGGAGAAATAACAATACAAAAAAGCAGTTGAACTTTATGAGAGAATAGCGAAAATATCTCACATAAGGGTGGGTGAAAAAATACTGAGCAGGGATAACAGATCAGAGAGAGAAATAACAATACAAGAAAAGCAACTGAATTTTATAGGTACAGAAAATATCATCACATAAGGGTGGTAACAGGTTATAGCTACAAGGTGCACGAGACAATATGATATCATCAACCAACAAATATAATAAAGAAATTTACATCAGGGAAGCATAATGCATAGAAGAGAACATACCAAGTTGGTTTAGTATGCTAGGCAACACATCCTGAAGTCCTGTCAATGAAGTGATTTCATACATGTTAGAAGCAAACACAAGTGAAACAATTTGTAAATAAAACATAGAATTGATATGCATCCTCTGAACACATAATACATAGTTATTGTCAGTAACAAGACTTGGCTCTGGGAAAAGATAGTGAAGCAGCCCTAAACCTGGTTGTTTTTAAAAGTTTCAACACTACTACTGCTAGTAGGACCCCAGGTTTAATTGAAAATGTTGCAATTTCTACAAACATCCACAGAGGGCAAGGGGTGCAAAGCACAAGATGTTTTAACAAAGAAGCTAGCCGGTGCCTTTTCTCTATTATTTCCATTTATCATTTGTAATGTATAAATAAGTAGAAAAAAGAATACTTTTTGACTGAGGAGAACCACTAACAACCCAAGTATTGGCCGCAATTGAAGCTTGCACTGCAGGAGAAAAAGATTAAAAATTATTAAGATATAACAACAAAACAGAAAAGAGTATTTTGCATTAAAGCAAGATTTGCTTGCTTTACTAATTGTTCAATGTAGTATTTACCCTTAGGGTTCTGAAATTGTATCACAAAATCATCTTTGAAAATGTTGACCTCTTCTATAGCCGGGATTGCATTAACACCTATTCTTTTCAAAGTGCTCTGAAGCCTCTTGTCATCTGTTGTGGTTGTCTTATGAACTGCCTTCTTCTTCCTGGTAAAAGAAACTCTGAAATTAGATTTTTAAAACACAAAATTTTTGTGCCGAATCATTTTTTTTCCATTTCTTGCGAGCAAAAATCTATTTTGTCCAAAAAATCGCAAACTACAGCTAGATAAGCACATGGCATTTATCCATTTTATCCTATGTTTTTAACATTTACAATAGCCTTCAACTAGTCTAGTCATCTTACAAGAGGTACTCGCATGAGTTACCATTCTCAATTTCGGATAAAATATGAAATCAATTTGCATAGAGACTAAACAAAGCCCAGAGTTTAACTCTCATCAGGAATATTTTGGTCAATTTGGTTCTAATGAAGTTTTATATAGTTTCTACTCTAAAAAATTTCAATTTTCATTAACATCCCGTTCTTTCCATAACTAAATCAGGAAAAAAGAGAAGTTATTGGAAATAAAACAGATAGAATATAACCTGCGCATACTGCCCTTTCCGCCAGTGCGGACTGCACTAGCCATCTTCTTCAGCTTCTCTCTATCCATTTTCTGCACGACAAAGAAACAATAATGTAAAGGTGCGAGCTTTTTTACTCAAATAATGCATTTATTTGGTTCACTTCTACTCGTGATCAGAAGAAACATGATGGAGGCTGACAATTAATAAATATCGAAAAATCAAATCCAAAGAAGTAGTTTATTAGTGAAATGAAAGGGGAAAAAGAAAATAAAACCTAAAATATAATGAATCATAAAATAAAGAAATAAACTCACAGAGAAAGAGAAAAGAAATACCCGATCGTGCTCTGCAGCTTCGCTCCCTAGATCCGCAGCTGCTACTGGCGTAGTTAACAGCCGCCGCTGCCTAAGGATTAGGGTTCGGGTTTAGGTTTTGGGAGGACCCAGCGGGAGTAAGAGGGATAAGGTTAGATATAGGGCTGATATCTGGACCGGGGGCAGGACCGGCCCACCTGGACCCGCTTTAGAGCTCGAACCAGAGACGGGTCGAACAATTGGGTCCGGGTCAATTTTCTCCTTTTCTTTCTTTTTTTTATTTTTTATTTTTTTAAGATTTAAATGCAGCTTATGTTATGCTGCGGCAAAAACACGTCAAGCCACGTTGGTTTCAATCAAATTTGATGCATTGGTGCTGCAAGAGCTTGGACAGTGTGATGTTGGGGAGGAATCTGCGACAGAGAAGAAGGGCCACCAGAGAACGGCCACTACAGAACAGCCACCAACCGCACGAACAATTAAACAATAGAAAAGTAAGAGAGAACACAAAATTTAATGAGGTTCGGTATTTTGCCTACGTCTTCGGGGTAAGGGGAGAGAGTTCTTATTGAATCTATCAATTACAAGTTACAGGTTTTAGGATTTCAGAATTCAGGGATACAAATATTAGGGACACTACCCATCATTATATAACCAAAGAAACCACGAAGAAAAGAAAATCAAAAACACTTAATTCGGATCAGAAGCGAATTCAGAATCAGATTTGAAAACAGGCCACGCAGTAGTATAAGTCGACTAATAACTTTGATTAGTCGACTAATACATGTATTAGTCGACTAGTCTGTAGTGAAATAGATTTGCCAACTCCCTGTATCCAATCATTAGTCGACTAGGTCATGCCCTAGTCGACTAGGTCATGCTCCTCCAGTGCAATTCACTTCGATACGGCCGACACGCTTTCGTATTCGACACCATTGATTGCTCGATCTTTGGCTATCCTTCAACATAGCTTAAAAAACTCTTTCAATAACATTTTTACCCTCTCTCTCCATAATTCTCCACCTCGGTGAAGATTTTTCAAATCTGAGCCGAACACAACATAGCACCATGTCGACTCCAATTGGCTGCACCATTATGGTTGCCAACGTACTCATGCCAAACGGGATCAAGTAACACATAGTTCATCCAAACGAGCTCCATCGAGCTCAAGCAATTGTGACTAAATCTTCAGCAGCAAAACGAAATGGTTGAGTCATATGAACCTCTTTACCAATACCGTCATGGAGAATAACGACCTTCAATTTGAGCTTGTTATGCTCACTAACTTGAGGTTCATGTTTCTTCACCCACTTTTGTGGATTTATCTTGGTTCCAATAGCTGCAAATAATTCGATATTCTCATCAATTTCTTCAACCTGTTCAGCATCAAAACTGGCTACATGATCTCCACTCGGTGTCACATCCGGTGAAATCCTTACTAATACTAAACCAACTGGAGATGGTGGAGTAGCATCAACCTCCGCCCGCTGCGATACATTCTTGGTCTTCGTCCTCTTCACCTGCTAGAGACGGTAGACTTCAACAATGAAGTCTTATCACATGTGACATGCTTACTCAACACAATCTTCTTGTTTTCAGGGTCCTAAAACTTGTAGTCTTTCATATTCTTTTTGACATCCAAAAATACAAACTTCTTTGCTCACAGATTTACCTTGCCATCTTTGGCACTAAAGTAGACCGGACTTTCAAATACCCGTAGCAAATCATAATCCTGAGCAGCTCCACCTGACCAAATATCCAACGAAGTTTTGCCTCCTATCACAGTCAATGACAGTCTATTTATGAGATGTCTAGCATATACAATCGCCTCAGCTCAGAATGATTTGTCTAATCATGCATTAGACAACAAACACCAAACCTTCTACAGCAAGGAGCGGTTGATTTTCTTAGCCAACCCATGTATTTCATTTGTAAAGTGAGTATCAATACCAGTGTTCTGACCAAATTATAGAAATTGGTTCTTGTGTTCTTAATCTTCCTACCAGTCTGTTTCTCCATCATATCTTCCACTACACCAACATATCTAGGGTTTCAAATCTTTTTCTCATGGGATATATCTAACAATACCTAAATAAATTATCAATAAAAGAGACAAAATACCGATGACCTCCAAGCGATACAGTCTTAGCAGGTCCCTAAATACTTACGTGAACACAATGCAGAAGACCTTTCAAGCGGTGAGTAGTGGTATCGAATTTCACTTTCGCCTTCTTATCCAGAACGTCGTGTCCATCCAATTCATGTTGCGGGTAGATGCACCTTCCAATGATCCCTTCTTTGCTAGATCTTGCAAAGACTTTTCTCCTATATGTTCGAGCCTCATATGCCAAACCTATGTACAAACATCACCTGAAGAAATAGAAGTCGCTACTCGCCCTGTAATCATGCTACCCATCAAGTAATATAGGTTAGCCCTTCAACACCACAATCAAACCTCTAGTCATTTTGAGAAAACTATCTCTAACAGATACTCTATGATCCAATGCTTCCAAGGTACCAACCGAGATAAGATTCCTTTTCAATTGAGGTACATGCCTCGCTTCCTTCAGTTCACATAGCATCCCATCAAACATCTTTACACGGACTGTGCCTAGTCCTTCCACTTTACACAGTTGATCATCACTCATGACAGCGAAACATCCATCTAGCTTCTCAAAACTAGAAAACTAATCCCTGTTCGGGCACACATGATAGGTAGCTTCTGTATCTAATACCTACTTAGAAACACCTGAGCAATTAATAGTAGAAGTAGTAACGGAGAATGAGAATACCGATGAGTCTAAGTCCGATCCACCAGCCTATGAAGTATCAGCTTGTGTACTAATCACATGTGTGAGATTTACCTCGGTCTTCGACTCCTTCTTATCTTTGATCTTTGGACTATTAACCTTCCAGTGTCCTATCTCTTTGCAGAAGACACATTGGTCCCTCTTCAGATCTCTAAAATCTTGTCTGGACTTGGATCTCTCACGCTCGCCTTTACCTTTCTGATTGGAACCTCTGCCTCTTACCATCAATGCCTTTGCTGATGTACCATTGGAAGAAGCTGCTTGTCCTTTCTCCTCGCTTCATAATTTACAAGAGCAGTCGACACATTATTATAGTTAAGTGATTGTTATCATTAATCAAGGTGAGGATGAAGGTCTCATACTCTTCGTCAGGAAGAGAATTCAAAAGAATTAACGTCTTATCTTCTTCTTCGATATCCATATCCACATTAACCAAATCTATAAGAAGCTTTGTGTAGTGGTTCATGTGCTCAGAAATAGAGAGTCCTTTCTTCAACTGGAAGCGATAAAGCCTCCTCTTTAGAAGCAGTCGAGACTCGATACTTTTTGTCAGATATTTCTTCTCGAGAATCTCCCGCATTTTCATTGCAGACGTCTCATATAGCACATGATACTTGATGTCTTGTATCAAACAAGACCTTATAAGACCACACGCCTTCCTATTCATCTTGCCCCATCCTTTTCAGAAGTCTCTTTCGGCTTTTCTTTCAATCATTGAGTATCTTCAAGGTTTGATGCCGTCAATGCATCCATCACCTCACACCTTTAGATCCCAAAATTATTCGTGCTATCAAATTTTACCACATAGATCTTCATCGGATGTGGGTTCGCAGATTTCACCATGGACTGATTTTCTTCGGCCATCTTCTCAATAGATTTCTTAACACAATTTGGAAAACAATTAGTGAAAACAAATTCAAATAGGAATGATCAGATCTTTACCTCCGAACGAAACTATAGACAGTCTCCAAATTGATTTGCTCCATCCAAACGAAAAACTCCACGTCGAGCCCAGAAAGCTCTGTTACCACTTGTTAGGGAGGAATCCATGCGACAGAGAAGTAGGGTCACCAGAGAACAGCCACCAACCACACGAACAATTATACAGTAGAAAAGTAAGAGAGAACACAAGATTTAATGAGGTTCGGCAATTTGTCGACATCCTCGGAGCAAGGGAGGAAAGTTCTCATTGAATCAATCAATTACAGATTACAGGTTTCGGGATTTTGGAATTTTAGGGATACAAATATTGAGAAAACTACCCCTCCTTATATAGTCAAAAAAATCACGAAGAAAAGAAAACTAAAAACACCTAATTCGAATCAGAAACGAATTCAGAATTAGATTTGGAAACAGGTCGCGCAGCAGTATTAGTCAACTATAAGTCGACTAGTAACTGCGATGAGTCGACTAATACATGTATTAGTCGACTAGTCTGTAGTGAAACAGATTTGCCAACTCTTTATATCCAATCATTAGTCGACTAGGTCATGCCCTAGTCGACTAGGTCCTATTCCTCCAATGCAATCCACTTCGATATGGCCGACAGCTCTCATATTTGACACCATTGATTCCATCGATCTTTGGCTAACCTTCAACAGAGTTTAAAAAAAACTCTTTCAACAAGATTTTTACCCTCTCTCCTCACATGTGAGCCTTTCGATCATGTTTTTTTAAAATAAAATCCAACATATCATAAACCTTTAAAGCCAATTTTTGATTGGCTTGATTGGGCCTCTTGAAGTATAGTTTTCAATTATTCTGGTTTCACCTCGAATAAACTTGAAGAAAAAGATAAGGCCAAAAAGTTAAAAAGTTGGTTAGAACTTACAATCAACTTGTAGTACCCACATAAAGCTATCTCGTGATGATGATCTTAGTCAATTTGAATATTTTTATCTCGTTTAGAATATAAAGGTAGAAATACGAGTAGGCCAGTCAATGGGTCGGATGTTAACCTGCACCCTACTCGATCCATACCCAAGTAGTCGAGTATGCGAAGATCTATCTTGTTACCCGAACTCTTTACCCGTTTACTTGTTTGACTAAACGGGACAGGTATGATTATACTTAAATCATACCCGTTTATGCGCATACCTGTTTACTTATATAATAAATACCTTAACCCAAACCCTCACACCACTGTCTCTCTTCTCGCTGCCTCTCGAAAGGATCTGTATCTCCACTTCTCCAGCTTTCCTCTCCTCGCCGCACTGTTTGACTCTTTCAGTTTCCCTCTCATCGTCGCCTTCCTCTCACTCTCTCAGCCTCCCTCTCATCGCACACAGTTAACATTCGAGACTCCAAGATCAGCACCTGGTCATCGTCGAGATCCGCCATGAAGGTCCAGATCTTCTACCCTCCGCCTTCTCTCGCCCGATCCATCGTCACCGCTGATGGCTCGCCTTGCTTCGCCAGCAGGATCCACAATTGTTCTACTGTTTGTGCTTAGGGATCAACATTAATTGAGGAAAGTAATGAAATTGGTGAAATTTATTGTTTGTTGTTGAGTTCACAGTGTGGATTTGAAGCATACAGTGTAAAAGAATGATTTTTGGGTTGAGACTTGCTGTGCAATTTGAGAAAATTTTAGCGTTTTAGTGAAAATTTCTTTGATGCTATCAAAATTATTTTTATTACCTTTACTTGAATATAGGAGTGATGCTCATTTTTGGGGCTGTTTGGATTCAAGGAATTGGGTGGAAGTGAGGTAGTGAGAAGTGCCTTTTTTCATTTCCGCTGTTCATCCAAACACCGGAAAAGGAAAATGAAAAAAGTTCTTTTCCTTCTCTCTTTTCTCCTTTACACAACGTTTTCCTCACTTCCAGAGTGCTACAGTTAATTTTGTGGTCATGTAAATCTCATTTGTAATAAGTTGTGGCACAAAACAGTTAATTTTTTGCTCATGTAAATCTCACTTGCATTCTAATTACAGTCTAATTTTTATTTTTCTTAATTAATTTTTAATTTAATAGTATTTTGCGGTCAACTTTGTAGTCAACTTTTCCACTTTCACTTCCACATTACCATCCAAACACCGGAAAATGTTGGCCCAAGGTTACAATCACCCATGATTAGTGTATTTTGATGATTACAAAACATATTAGTTATTTGTACTAATAACATTTGTTGTTTAAGTGTGTTTCAGATTTCTATTCATTCTAGAAGTCTTCTCTCACAAATACAAGGATTTGGACTCAAGTCAACTCCAATTGGGCTCAAGGAACAAGTGTTGAAGATCATATGAAGAAGCCTATTGAAGATCTTGAAGTCTTAGAATCATTGTAAGAAATAGGATGTTAAAGTTTGAGTATATGAAATTTGGCTCTAGGATTTGCACACACATTTGTTTCATATATTTCCTATGTTTTGAAAATGGTTATTTCTAAGTTTTATGCCTTAGTTTATATATACATGTACCAAAAGTTTTATATTTTGAAAATCTTGTATATAACATGTGTATAAACTATTTTCTGCATAATACTTAGCTATATGTATTTTTAAAATATTTCTCAAAATTTTTCTAACTCAAAAACCAGTCCAGTTTTTCTGTTTCAGGCAACTTCGGTCGACCGGCCCGGTCGACCGGCGATGTGTCTGGACATGCACTGTTCGTGCATGTCTGTCGGTCGACCGAACCGGTCGACCGATGGAGAGCAAATTGCTCTCGGGTTATTTCGGTCGACCGGACCGGTCGACCGGAAGAAGGAAACTGTGTTTCCTCTTTTGGGACGGTCGACCGGACCGGTCGACCGGGAGCCAACGGCTCTCTGCAGCTGGGCTGGCGGTCGACCGGACCGGTCGACCGCCAGGCCTGCAAAATCCCAACGGCTCTTTCCTCTTTTGTGCAATTCTGAAATCTGTTTTTTATCTGATTTCTTGGCAGACTTTTTCAGTGTTTTTCAGGTCTTTTTCAGAGAAAATAAGACCAAAAGAAATTGTTTTTACCTATTTTTAACCCTATAAATAGAGGAGAAGTCTCTCTTGCATTTCACTAAGAAAATCCTCAAGTTTGTGTTGTTTTCAAAAGAGAAAAGAAAAGAGTTTTAAAGCCTTCATTCCAATTCTTTTTGAGCTAGTTTTTCAGTTGTGTTTGATTGCTAATATCACTCTACAACTGAAGTTTTTCTCACCACACTTCATAGAGCCAAAAATTCAATACTCATTCTATAGTGAAGTTGTAATTGAAGTGAGAGTGTTTGTAAAAGAGTTTAAGAAAGAGTGTAGTGATCTTGTTGTGATCACTTTGTTCTTGTATTCCTTTCCTTGTGGAGCAACCTCTTCGGTAGAGGTCATTTGTACTCGGTGGAGCTCGGTGCTCGGTCTTCGGTAGACCAAATTGTAAAGGCGTCCTCGGTGGATAGTGGAAACCCTTCACGGAGGTGAAGGCGGGGAGTAGAGCGGTGGCTCGAACCTCGAAACAAATCACTTTGTTTGCGATTGCCTTTGCGTCTAATTCTTGCTTTACATTTCAATAGCTCCTTATTGCTTTCTATTGCATACTTGTGATATTGTTTAATTCTCTTGTGCTAATATTTGCTTGCTTGTAATTCTTACCATATATTATTGTGTTTGCATCATTTTTCATATTATTCATTTCATACTTGTGTGTGCCAATCCCGTACTCATCCAACAAGAGCTTCACATAGCGCCTCAACCCATATCAAGGGGAATCAAGAGGAGTTTAGTCCAGAGCCTCGCAAGAGGAATTCGGCTACACTTGTTGAATTGTACTAAGTTGAGCCTCACTTGTTTTAGGTTCCGCATTTAGAGAGTTAAAATTTTTAGGATTAGCAATCACACCTATTCACCCCCTCTAAGTGTTTTTCAATTGGTATCAGAGCTTGGACTCTAAGATTTGGTTTAACAACCTTAGAGAAGATCCTAATTTGCTAATCATTTCATTCACATTCATATAGTAAAAATGGCCGATGGAATTAAGACCCCTCCTAAGTTTGATGGACTTAACTTTCCCATATGGAAAGTTAAGATGACCGTGTTTTTGCAATCTCTAGGTAGCCGAGTTGCAAAAGCCGTGACTAAGTCCTTTAGTGTACCCCCCGGTGACGAATCCACTTGGTCCGAAATAGAGACTAAGGAATTCGATGCCAATGCCAAAGCTCACTATGCACTTCTACAAGCCCTTAATGATGATGACATTTTTAGGGTTATTCATTGCAAATTCGCATATGAGATTTGGTCACATTTGATAGTCACACATGAGGGGACCTCACAAGTAAAGAAGGCTAAGATTGACCTTCTTCGGTCCCAATATGAAACATTTAGCATGCAAGAAAATGAAACCATAGATGATATGGTTACAAGATTTACCAAGATTACTAATGGACTCTCTTCTTTAGGTGAAGATATCAACAATGATCAAAGAGTAAGGAAGATCATCCGGGCTCTTCCTCCTTCATGGGAAGTTAAAGCAACAACCTTGAAGGAACTCAACGACAATGAAGAGATGGAGCTTATAGGTCTCATTGGGAACCTCAAAACCCATGAGATGGAAAGGAAAGCAAGGGAGGATATGGCTCCTTCCAAAAAGAAGACTATCGCCTTCAAGAGTCAAGCTACACACTCCGATGAAGATGATGAAGAAGAAGAAGATGAGGAGCTCTCACTCCTTGTTAAGAATGTCCGGAGGATGTACAACAAGGCGAAGTACCAAGGTAGAAGAAGATGGCAAGGAGGCAAAGAAGAAAGGAAGATTGTGTGCTTCAATTGTCAAAGACCGGGACACATTGTGGCGGAGTGTCCGGACAAAGCTAAGCCCTCCACTTCAAAGAAGCCTTACAAGAAGAAGGCTATGAAGGCAACTTGGGATTCGGAGACCGAATCCGAGGAAGAAATAGACACCGCCAACATGTGCTTCATGGCTAATGAAGGCACAAGCAAGGTAACCTCTTCCCCTTCTCATGATAATAAACTTTCTATGGATGTGTTAGAAGAAGCTTTTGTTGAGTTGTCACAAAACTATGATTTCTTAAAGAAAAAGTATCTTAAAATGAAAAAGGATAATGAATCTTTAAGTCTTCATGTTTTCACTCTTACAAAGGAAAAAGATGATTTGGTTTCCACTTTGGCCACTACCAAAAATGATTTTGAAAAATACAAGATTTCTTGCAAAGGTAAGGCCCCACTAATTGATTCAAATGAAGTTTCTATGCTTAAGGAAAGATTAGACTCATTAAGTGTTATTTTGAAAGGTTGTGAGTTTAACAAGAAGAAAATTGAGGCTATGTATCCTAAGAAACAAGCCCCAAAGAAAAATGCTCATGCTCATGTTCATGTTCATGCTACACAACCTAAACAACATGGCAAAACCCCAAAACATGCTCACACTACACATCATGCATTCATGTATGGTAGAGTGTTCTCATGTTCACATTGTGGACGGAAAGGGTACTTAGCCAATTTTTGCTATGATAGATTAAACATATCACGTCATAATGTTTAGGTTCGAGGCACTAACTTTCAAGGACCCAAGAAAGTTTGGGTACTAAAATTAAAAATTATGTTAAATGATGTAGGTACTTTCCAAGTCCCAACGACGTAGAGGATTGTGGTATCTTGATAGCGGTTGCTCAAGGCACATGACTTGGGACATCAACAACTTTGCAACCCTATCAAGATATCATGAAGGTGGCACCATCACCTTCGGAGATGACGCCAAGGGTAAAATCATCGGTATTGGTAATGTAAAACTTGGCACCTCTCCTTTAATTGAAAATGTAGTTTTAGTTGATGGCCTCAAGCATAATCTCTTGAGTGTTAGTCAACTTTGTGATAAAGGTTTTGATATTGTTTTTGATAATGTTGCTTGTAAAGTTATTGATAGAACTTCTAATGTTTGTGTATTTTCCGGTTTTCGTGAAAGTAATGTTTATATGATTGATATGTTAAATATGTCTTGTAATATTACTTGTTTGAAAGCCCTCGATGATGACTCTTTGTTGTGGCATAGGAGATTAGGGCATATTTCTTTTGATCACATTTCTAGGTTAAACACAAAGGAAATGGTGAAAGGTATTCCTTGCTTGAATTTTGAAAAGGACCGAGTTTGTGACGCATGTCAATTTGGGAAACAAACTAAGTCTTCTTTCAAGTCAATTAAGGATATCATGACATCACGTCCTTTGGAGTTAATCCATATGGATCTTTTTGGCCCTACACAAACCAAAAGTCTAAGTGGGAATAGATTTGCTTATGTTTTGGTTGATGACTTTTCAAGATTTACTTGGGTTTTCTTTCTTGAACATAAAAGCCAAGCATTTTCGTATTTCCAAACTTTTAAGAAAAGAGTTGAAAAAGAAAAAGATGTTTCGATTTTGAGAATAAGAAGTGATAGAGGAGGTGAATTTATTAACCAACCCTTTACCACTTTTTGTGATGAACATGGAATAAAGCATGAACTTTCTTGTCCTAGAACTCCACAACAAAATGGAGTAGTTGAACGGAAAAATAGAACATTACAAGAGATGGCTAGGACAATGCTAAGTGAATATGGTCTACCACATTATTTGTGGGCCGAGGCCGTAAATACATCATGCTACATATCAAATCGTGTTTTCTTGTGTAAAAATACTACTAAAACTTCTTTTGAAATGTATTTTTTTAGAAAACCTAATGTTTCCTATTTTAAAGTTTTTGGATGCAAATGTTTTGTTTTAAATACAAAAGATAATTTAGGAAAATTTGATCCTAAATCTTATGAGGCTATTTTTGTAGGTTACTCAAACACTAGTAAGGCTTATAGAGTTTTCATTAGATCATCATTGACTATTGAAGAGTCTATTCATGTTAAGTTTGAGGAATCTAACAAGTTTGTTAAGAATGTTGTAGAAATAGATGCATTGGATGAAGGTTTGGAGAAAGTGACCTTGGAGGATGCTTCTACTATGGGAGACAAACCAAAGGATGATGAAGGAAGCAAAGCTAAAGTGGAAGAGGCACAAGGAAATGAAAATCAAACACATGAGGTGGAGCCTACTCAACCACTACCAAAGGATTGGAGATACAATCTACATCATCCCAAGGACCTCGTCATAGGTGAAGTATCAAAAGGGGTAACCACTCGCTCTAGACTTCATAACTATTGTAGTAACTATGCATTCATTTCTCATATTGAACCCAAAAATGTGCTCGAAGCCGAGGCCGATTCATATTGGTTGCTAGCCATGCAAGAGGAGCTCAATCAATTTGAGCGCAACCAAGTTTGGCACCTTATTCCTAAGCCCCACGATAGACCAACAATTGGTACTAAGTGGATCTTTAAGAACAAGTTGGATGAATCGGGTAATGTAGTTAGAAACAAGGCTAGGTTAGTTGCCCAAGGTTACACTCAAATCGAAGGGATCGATTTTGAAGAAACCTTTGCACCCGTAGCACGGCTTGAAGCCATACGGATGACACTAGCATTTGCCTCATATAAAGATTTCAAATTATTTCAAATGGATGTTAAAAGTGCTTTTCTAAATGGATTTATTGAAGAGGAAGTGTATGTTGAAAACCCCCCGGGTTTGTTGATCCTACATGTAGGCTGTCTAAAAATGACTAACAGGCAAGCCACCAAAGAAGCAGTCTCAAAGACGCAAAGGATTGAAGCCCGCGTCTCAACTTCAAGACGCGTCAGCCTGAAGCCCGCGTTTCAACTTCAAGACGCGTCGGCCTGAAGCCCGCGTCTTAACATCAAAGCGCGTCGGCCCGAAGCCCGCGTCTCAATATCAAGGCGCGTTGGCTCGACGCCCGCGTCTCAGCATCCAAGACGCAAGGGACTGAAGCTCGCGTCTCAGCATCCAAGGCGCGTCCGGCCTGAAGCCCGCGTCTCAGCATCAAGGCGCGTTTAGTCTGAAATCCGCGTCTCAGTTGCAACCGCCCAGATCGTGGGGAGTCAGTTACCGCGCGTATCGCGGGTAACGGCCCTCATTCAGGCGCATTTTTAGGGGGGCACGATCACCCCCTAAGACCCCTATAAATAGCCCTGTTGGCTATGAAGGAAGGGTCGAAGAATTGGATTCAGTGGGAGAAGAAGGTCGAGTGATCAATTAAGGTCGGCATTTTTGAATCCAGAGGGTCAGAAGATCAAGGCATCAAGAGAGAGAAGCCCGACGTCGACGACCGAGAGAGAAGAGATTCTTCAACAGGCTTACTGAGTACTAGCCTATCTTCGCCTACCTCCTCTTTGAGAGTTTGGTAGCCGGAGCTGAGTTACTCCCCTACCGGCCGAAGAGAAGATCCCCGACGGTCCAGGACGGTCATCTGGTCAACGGAGAACAAGATTCACTCTCCATCGCCACACGAAGAACCCAGATTTAAACAAGGGAAGATCCAAGCATCCTCCCTCCCTTGTAGTCGGAATATTGTTTTGTTGTAATCTTTCAACTGATTCAAGGAAATTTTACGGCAAAATCTCTTTCCGTACCGAACAAGAGATGGCGACTCCGCTGGGGACTACATTCGTGACCGATGAACACATCGTGGTGCAGGATGACGTTCTCCGTAAGGGGAAGATGGTCGAATCACTCGTCGTTGAGTTCGACCAGGCGAAGTATGAAGAGTTTCTCTCTTCTGGCTCCAAGAGCCCCAAGACCCGCGTCTGCCGCAGGGTCTCAACGACGCAGCCTCCCGAAGCCCAATCTGTGGCTCAACCAGGCGCTGCTGTCACCCTCTGTGCCGCGCCCAGTTCACGCGTCAACGCCTCCTCGAAGGCCCGCGTAACATCCAACGCCTCTGCTGCGATCAACCGCGACGCGCAGAACCCACGCGCCAACGCCTCTCTGAAGGCCCGCGTGGTCAACGGCACAACTGTTGCTGCGATCGACCGCGTCTCGCACAACGCCCGCGTCTCGCGTGACGCCCGCGTCTTGCAGAACGCCCGCGTCTCGCAGAAACCCCGCGTCAACGTCTCCCAAGAGACCCGCGTGGTGAACAGCCCTGGTTCTTCAAACCAGGAAGTTGTTGGCTTCTCTCCTCCTCCACGACGCAATCGAAATGCCGAGCGTCGACAAAGACGACGCGCGCGTCAACACTCGGTTGGAACCGATGGTTCTCTGACTGGGGTTAGACGCGGCGTTCAATATGATGCCTTGCCCGCACCTCGACCAGTGCGAGAAATCCGCGTTTGGCGACCCAAACGCGAGACCCCTCAAGTTGAGTCTGCTGGAGACCAACTTACCAAACGCCGAAGCGAAGTTTCTGCGTCTCATCAAACGCAGGACGCATGCGTTCCCAGGCGTGGGGCCCAGCAGCCCATTATCTTCCAAGTCCCTCTGCTTCAACGCAGCGGACAACAGTGCGAGAACCGCGTCTCGTCTCAACAGAGACGCCAGACGCGCGAAATCTCCCAACAGTGCGAGGACCGCGTCTCGTCTCAACAGAGACACCAGACGCGCGTGACGCCCCAAGTGTCTCTGCCCCACGCAGTGGACAACAGTGCGACGACCGCGTCTCGTCTCAACAGAGACGCCAGACGCGCGTAACGTCCCAAGTCTCTCTGCTCCAACGCAGCAGACTGCAACGCGAGGACCGCGTCTCGTCTCAACAGAGACGCCAGACGCGCGTAACGCAACAGTGTGATCTCCGCGTTTCTGAGACTTGCGTCCAGACAGCGCAACACACGACTGCCCCCCGTCTTCGACGCTGTGAGGCTAGTCTATTTAATCCCCCTCCCACGGATTTGAGGGATTATTTGACAAGGAAAAGAAGTGCCAATCAGGCCACTTCTTCTTGCTGCTGTCAACAACTCATCCAGATGCTCTCTGAATGCCATTGCGAATCAGGCGTTCACCAGCCGTCTTTGATTAGACAGCTGACCCTGATTCCCCCGTCAGCTAAAAGAAGACGCTCCCACCGAAGGAGAACCTTCCCTGACGTTGAGTACCCGAAGCTCACTGCATATATGACAAGCAGAAGCAGGGGAAAACAACCTATGGTCAATTTAGAGGGGTCAGACTCTGAGCCAGAAGGGGTGTATCGACACACCCGTACCCGGACTGGAGCCATCACCCCAATTGACTACAATGCCCTATCCCGCGGCATTAGGGGAGATGATTCTCACTCAGTTGTGATAGAATCATGGGCTTCGAATTCTTCCGGTGGAAAGGAGGTTTCCGCCTACATGGCAGATGCTCCTGAGGACACAGCAAATGCTCCCGAGGAGACAACTAAGTACTTGGCCCGGATGCAGAAGCACCAAATGGAAGTACTCTCCTCTCAGCAGAGAACCATTGACGACCTCAAGCATATGCTTGAGAAATTGCTTGACGAGAGGGCAAGATCTCCTCCCAGAAGGCCAAGAGCTAGAAGGGGAAGAGGAGGAAGTCCACCCTCTGATCCTTCCGATGGGACACGACGATCCACTCCTTCGAATGTGTCCAGACCTTCAGCACATGCAGGAAGCGACCCAGATTCGGAGAAGGCTCAAAATCAAAGAATGAGCCTATTGGAGCAACGACTCAATGCCCTTGCTAGTCGTAAAGATCTCCAAGAAGCTGGAGTGGTCCGGCCGTATCCGGCCGAGTGGGACTTAGTCCCGTACCCTCCTAGATTCAAGGCTCCAACTCTCCAAGCATTCGACGGAAAGGGGTCGCCCAACCAGCATATCTACTACTTCAAATCCCAAACTGGGAATGTGGTAGATAACGATGCCATCCTGGCACGTCTATTCATTGGCACCCTGAAAGGGTTAGCCTTTGAATGGTTTATGAAACTCCCTGAAGGTTCAATCAAGAACTGGGGCGACCTGGAGAAGCTGTTCCTAACACGCTTCTTCGAGGATGATTCGGAGGTTACCATGCCTACCCTTTTAGCTACCAAGCAACGAAAGGGAGAGTCCGTTAAGTCTTTCGTAGAAAGATTTCGGAACACGGCACTCCGATGTCCGAGCGGCATGACCCAGGCCACCCTGGTGGAAACATGTCGCCACAATCTCCAAACTTCACTCCTTGCTCAAATAGGAGTAGCAGAAAGCCGCACCTGGAAACAGTTAGTCCAGCAAGGTGAACAGGCTGAAGAGATTGTCGCCCGCGTCAGAGCGGAAGAAGGCAGGCCCAGGCCAGAAAGGTCGACAAGGCGTGCGCCAGACACATCCCTCCAAACCAAACGGAAGGATAACTTGGCAACGGAGACCAAATCTCCCGTCAAGCCTCAACCAGGCAGAGCAGGTGGCTCTTCCAGCCAACCCCGCGCCAACAAACAATATTCCTTCAAGGAGGAACATGTCGACTCGCTCTTCAAATTACTCAACAAGAGCAATCGACTGAAGCTCCCTGAAATCAGGCGCCCAGAAGAAGTCGGCAAGACCGACAACCCCAACTACTGCCTGTACCATAGGATGCTCGGGCACCCTACCAAGAGCTGCTACATCTTCAAGGACGTCCTTCAAGCCCTAATTGACGCGGAGGTATTAAAACTCCGACCGGAGCAGAAACAGAGGGCGGCCAACATGACGTCGGCACTCCACTTCGGGACACGACCCCCGATGCCCGTGGGAGTGATATCTGTCCCGAAAGGAGAATTGAGAGTGGTCAATACAGACCCTCATCAGCAGCAGGAGAAAGGCTTGGTACCCGTCCCTACACCTCAAGGGGAAATCATGTGGATCCACCCTGACCTCGTTGACGAGCAGCAATGGACGACTGTGACCAACAGGAAGTCCAAAGGCAAAGGAAAGGCTTCATCTTGCCACGTGATCTGCGCTTCTTCCCGGGAAGCAGACGCTGATGTTCCTTCGCTGACCGACTCAGAAGAGGAGACAATGGTCCTGGCGGCAGAGCCCAACCAACCGACATCAGGCACCCGCTCAGGGCAGGCGTACTTGAAGCAGTACGGCGAAAAGGCGGTGGTCCCTCCTCAACCAGCTGTAGAGCCAGCTCAGCCCTCCACAAAACCACCCGTGGAGAAACAGAAAGAAACTCGGTTTTCTCGGGTTCTTTCAAGAAGTGCAGCGGAAGGATCTTCGACACCTTCGACACCTTACCGCTTCGATGTGCTGGCTCAGTTAGCCAACATCCCGGCACGCATTACCTTGTATGAGCTCCTGAGGCTATCTAAGTCAACCAGAGAGGCTCTACAAGAAGCCCTGACGAACGCTGAGGTCTTTCTGACCCACGTACCGAGAGAGAAAGATGTAGAGGATTGCCTCCACACCTCTCCAAATGTTCCCTGCATTTCCTTCACAGCAGACGACATGCAGGTTAAAGGAAAGCATGACCGACCCTTATACTTCACGGGGTATATTGGGTCATCCGAGGTGAACCGCATCCAGGTAGACCCAGGGTCCGCACTTAGCATCATACCTCGCCGAGTCATGCAATTTCTTGGCATTCCCGCCCATCGTCTGAGCCCAACCCAGACGACTATTTATGGGTTTAATGCCAACAGCTCCCGCCCGATGGGGAAGATCAAGCTCAAATGCCGGATCGGGAGCCTCAAATCGGAAGTGACGTGTTATGTCATTGACGCTGACACTTCCTACAACCTGTTGCTGGGACGACCATGGATCCACCAAAACTCCATCGTTCCCTCCACTCTCCATCAAGTCATGAAATACATTGACGAGAGCGGACAGGTTCGAACGTTGATCGCCGAAAGGCATCCGTTCAAAGGGGTCGAGAACTATTTCACGGATTCCCTCTTATATGAGGAGAATAATGGAACCCCGCAACCAGAGGAGCCAGACTCTGGTAATGAAGCTGACACCGAGCCCGAAGAAGAAGAGTGCCTGTGGGAGTTAGAACCACTTGTAAAGAGCACTAATAAGCTCGATGTTGATACCACCGACGATGCAGGCGGTTGGTATATTAATGAAGACTTAGATTTCGCGTATTTTCCTGTGTATGAATCTGAGTCAATACCGTCGGATACTAGTACCGACATGGGCGAGGATGTATGGTCGGCAATGAATGCTCTGACATCATTGCATGTACCTATAAAATCATCCTTCGGGACGTACCATGATGATGGTGACGCGCAAGGATCTTCATTTATGGTTCCAGCCAGACAAAAGGGCCAGAGACCTATCCTCTTTGGACGAATCATGTCTGAACCAACGCCCCATGAAGAATCAGAAGGCGAGGATGAATCCCCCCAGTTCAATCATTATGAACCGAGAACGCTCAAGATGATGAAGCGTATGGGGTACGATCTAATCAACAGGCCCGGGTTAAACTTCGGCAAAGGAAGGAGATCATTGCTTCGATCTTTTGTACCAAAAGGGAAAACACCTGACTATTATCATCAGACCCGCCGGGGGTTGGGCTATGTATCAACTCCAGTGCCGTCAGCCTCTGATTCTGAGGAACCATCAGGCCATGATCACTCTTCAGACACGTCATCGTGGGAATCAGATGTCAGTATTGGCAACATCTTCAAAGGGCTTTCTGTAAACATGGTTTCAACAAGCCATCTGGAAGACGAAGACGAAGAAATGATCCAGTCGGATACAGACCCCTGGATCAAACATCTGAATGCTCTCTGGGATATCCGCTTTGAACAGCGTGAGCCACCCACAGAAGACAAGGTTGTTCAGATCAACCTAGGAGATGAAGCCAACCCCAAGCCCATCTTCATAAGTGACGGCCTGTCACCATCAGAGAAGAATGATCTAATATCTCTTATACAAGAGTATATAGACGTCTTCGCCTGGAATTACGAGGACATGCCTGGACTTGATCCTCAAGTGGCTATGCACCGCCTCAACATCAGTCCGGACGTAAAACCCGTCAAGCAACAGCAGCGACGGTTTCGTCCCGAAATAATGGAGGCCATTCAATCAGAAGTCAAGAAGCTTATTGACTCCGGCTTCATCAGGGAGGAACAACATCCCGACTGGATAGCTAACATCGTCCCCGTTGCTAAGAAGAACGGGAAGATCCGGATCTGCATCGACTTCCGCGATCTAAACGAGGCCTGCCCCAAAGACGAGTTCCCATTGCCAATCACAGATGTCATGATTGACAATACATGCGGGTTCGAGCGAATGTCCTTTATGGACGGATTCTCAGGATACAATCAAATCAAGATGTACCCTGACGACGAAAAGCATACCTCCTTCAGGACACCTCTAGGAGTATACTGCTACACCGTCATGCCCTTCGGACTAAAGAATGCAGGGGCAACATACCAAAGGGCCATGAATACCATTTTCCATCAGCAGATACGCAAAACGGTGGAATGTTATGTCGACGACATCGCGGTGAAAAGTCGCATTAAAGGAGATCACATAGCTGATCTGAAGATGGTCTTCGACATCATGCGGGCTCATCAATTGAAGATGAACCCCACCAAGTCCTTCCTGGGGGTAGCCAGCGGCAAGTTCCTAGGGTTTGTTGTAACCTCCACAGGAATCCATTTGGATCCGGAGAAAGTCCGTGCTATCCAAGAGATGCAACCCCCAGAAGCCTCAAGGAGCTCAGAGGATTGCAAGGACGATTGGCGTACATCCGCAGATTCATTTCAAATCTCTCTGGGAGATGCCAACCCTTCGCTAAGCTGATGAAGAAGGGAGTCTCGTTCGTATGGGACGACGCTTGCCAGCAAGCATTCGAGGAGATCAAACGATACCTCACCCAACCACCAGTACTTGCAGCTCCGGTATCCGGAAAACCCTTCCTGGTGTACGTCCGATCGATGGATCATTCTTTGGGAGCTCTACTAGCTCAGAATGATGACCAAGGACGAGAACAAGCAATCTACTACCTCAGTAGAACGATGATCGGGGCCGAACATCGATACAACCCGATCGAGAAGGAGTGTTTGGCCTTGGTGTTCGCTATTCAGAAAATGCGACATTATCTGGTAGGCCAAACTATAAATGTCATATCAAAAGTCAACCCCCTGAGGTTGCTTATGACAAAGCCTTCATCATTGAATGGCCGGCTGGCAAAATGGGCTATATTGCTCTCTCAATATGAGATGCACTTCCTGCCACAGAAGGCCATTAAAGGACAAGCAGTGGCGGACTTCTTAGCCGAACACCCAGATCCGAGGGCAGCCAAACTTTATGAGGATCTCCCAGATGAGGTCGCTGAAGTATGCCTGACTCAGGCAACATTCGAAGGACAAGTATGGCAACTTTTCTTCGATGGTGCATCAAGGGCAAGCCCAAAGGGACACACAGTAGCGGGGGTAGGAGTAGTACTCGTCTCCCCACAAAACTACGTGATCCCCCGGGCTATCTCGTTAACCGAACCCTGTTCCAACAATGTGGCGGAGTACAACCTCTCCTGATTGGGATGCAATTCGCCGATGAGATTGGCGTTAAAAATCTCGAGGCGTACGGTGACTCCAAACTCATCGTCAGCCAAGTTCGCGGAGAGTATGAGGTCAGACATGAAGATCTAGTACCCTACTACGACGCGACAATCCACATGGCGGAAAAGTTTTCAAACTTCTACATCGACCATGTGCCGCGAAGCCAAAATGCGCATGCAGATGCCCTCGCATCTCTCGCAGCTTCCCTAGCTCTCCCAGCAGGAGCAATGGAGAAAGTATTCGTCTATAGCCACGACCTATACTGTCCAAAAATTTCCCCCGGAGACTACCCAGGGTCAACAAGAGATCGTCGCGGTAAAGAAACACTTGAAGTGTCAACCGCTCCAGAGCTTAAAGACTGGCGATTTCCCTATATTGATTATGTCTTATACGGCATCCTGCCTGAAGACACCAAAGAGGCGGCCGCCATTCGGAGGAAAGCCCCCAAATTTTACTATAATGCGATCACGCGAACACTGTACCGTCGATCGCATGACGGGATCCTGCTCCGGTGCCTCTCATCAAAAGAAGCCCGTGAAGTGTTGAAAGAAGCCCATGATAGTATTTGTGGAGCTCATCAACCTGGCCCGAAGCTGGCAAACCGACTCCAAAGATTGGGTTACTATTGGCCCAAGATGATTGTCGACGCCATCTCCCTCGCTAAGAGATGTCACGCCTGTCAAATACATGGCGATTTCATCCATCAAGCACCAGGGTATCTCCACTCTACGACCTCTACTTGGCCGTTCGAAATGTGGGGGATGGACGTGGTTGGCCCCATCAGCCCACCATCGTCGAAAGGACATCGGTTCATTCTAGCAATAACCGATTACTTCTCCAAGTGGGCCGAAGCTGTTCCTCTAAAAGAGGTAAAATCGTCTAACGTGATCAAGTTCGTGAAACATCACGTTATCTATCGCTTCGGTGTGCCTCGGCGGATCATCCATGACAATGGACCCCAGTTCATCAGCCAGGCTTTCCAGAGATTCTGTGCTAAGTTCAGAATCCAGAGTGTGTCATCAACGGCATATTATCCTCCCGCCAACGGCCTCGCGGAAGCTTTCAATAAGACTATTGGCAAGCTTCTCAAGAAATTCGTCTCGAAAAGTCAACGCGACTGAGACGACAAGTTGGGCGAATGCTTATGGGCCTATCGCACAACAGTGCGAACCCCGACAAAGGCCACGCCATTTTCCTTGGTGTACGGATGTGAAGCCGTCCTTCCACTGGAAATCCAAATTCCATCTCTACGCGTCGCCCTGACAGCGGAGATGACAACAGAGGAGAAGCATCGACAGCGACTCCAAGAACTGGAGGCCTTAGACGACAAGCGTCTGCAGACCCAGCAGCAGATCGAGCTTTATCAAGCTCGCATCACTAGAGCCTTCAACAAGAAAGTCAAGACGCGAACTTTCAAGAAAGGCGACCTTGTCTTAGCCGTCCGGAGACCCATAGTCATGACGCACAAGACGAAGGGAAAATTCCAACCCAAATGGGAAGGACCATTTGTAGTAGAGTCGGTCTACTCGAATGGATCGTATCGTCTCATAACCTCTAATGGCGATACACTCATGATGCCAATCAATGGCAAATTCCTGAAGAAATACTATCCCTAGATGGTGTTCTTCTGTTGATCAAGTTAAAATTACACCTCTGATCAAAAACATCCGACGCCTTCGACGGCTAAGGATAGAGGAAAAGGTTGGCATCTAAGCCCAACATAAATCCTCGACAACTCATCATGCTGAGGGGAATAGCATGGCTAGCCCAACCCAAACGGTAGTTGGTAAAGGCACATCAAATCCGTTGAGAGCTGAGGGTTTGCTAAAAATCCTGCCGATCAAGTTAATACCACACCTCTGATCAAACATCCAACGCCTTCGACGGCTAAGGATAGAGGAAAACGTTGGCATCTAAGCCCAACATAAGTCCTCGACAACTCATCATGCTGAGGGGAATAGCATGACTAGCCCAACTCAAACGGTAGTTGGTAAAGGCACCTCAAATCCGTTGACAGCTGAGGGTTTGCTAAAAATCCTAAGTGGACCTGATTCCACTCTCTCCTCCAAAATCTCTTACCAATTCTCATCCATAGAATGGTAGGACCACAAAATGCAAACATTACTACGTTAAACACTATACCTCTGGTAATGAATACTCCTTGTCGAGTACAAGCCCCGCTTGTTACCTCTACATAGAGCAGCAAACTTCAAAATTGCCAAGTTAACACTATACCTCTGGCATTTCAAATTCCACTTGTCAATTCTCATCAATAGAATGACAGGTCCTCAAATTGCTCCTATCAAGAGCCAATTCTTGTCAAGTTAATATCACACCTCTGACAAACTACTGTTTAGGTTAACATTACACCTCTAAGCAGTATATCAGGTGCCCGTCAAGTTAATATTACACCTCTGACAGTCACCCTTTCTTCAGACTTCCATATCGAAGCTGAAATGGACGATGCCAAGTTAACACTACACTTCTAGCATCTGAGTCATTGCTAAGTTCAACAATACACCTATGGCTATGACCTTTCCTCGACTTCCTTAAGCCGAGACGAACGATGCCAAGTTAACACTACACTTCTAGCATCCGAGTCATTGCTAAGTTCAACAATACACCTATGGCTATGACCTTTCCTCGACTTCTTCAAGCCGAGACGACTAATGCCAAGTTCAACATTACACCTCTAGCATTACCCTCACTGTTAAGTTAAACATCACACCTATGACAGTGACACCCTCAGTATTCCCTTATAAAACTGAGATGTCGATGAGTTAAGTTAATATCACACCTCTAACTCATGTCCTTGTCAAGTTAACATTACACTTCTGACAAGACTATTTCCAACCCGTTAAGTTAATATCACACCTCTAACGGTAAGGACTTCCCTAGATTCCCCCGCGAGTCTAGTTTCATTTGATATTCTCCCCAACAGAATATCGAATTCATTTTGGAGGCATTGTTGGTTAACATTACACCAATAAACAATGTTTCCATCAACATCCCCAGCTGATCTAAAATCAAGTTAAGCACAAATCCTTGATAAAAGTTCATCTTTCCTGGGGATACGAACTTCACCTGTCACTTTCTTCCACAAAGTGGCAGGTCCACCAAAATCACCTCTGTCAAGTTAAGCTTACACCTCTGACAGTGTCATGAAAGTTCTTGAACAAGATCTTTCCTCAATACTTTTGACTTATTAAGATTATGATTATAATTTTGATAAAGATCAAAAGACTTCCTTGCTCCTACATGTCCAACCAAAGGCAAAGAGTTCGAGACAAAAGAAGTAAAAAGGAGGGTGTCACTTTTGTTTATATCCAAAAATATGAAAGTGATACAAAAACGCTCTCTTATACAAATAAGATTGAGCGTTACAAAAAAAAAAAGGGAGGAAGGCTAAAAATCTCGATCTGGTAGGGAACGGATGCGCTCCCTGAGACGATGCATCTCATGCTGACGTGCCTTCTCAGCCTCCATCATCGCCTGGACCCGCAGCTCCTCTTCAGATAGGCAGGGTTTTTCAGCTAGCTGGGCTCGCAGAGTCTCCAACCTGGAGAGATGAACAGACTGGCTCTCTTCAGCCCGTACCCTTGCAGCCTTCTGCTCCTCTAGCTTCTTCTGGAGGGCGACGAGCTTCTCTTCATTGACAGCTAGCATGGCTTTGGCCTTAGCAATGGCAGCCCGAGCGTTGGTAATAGCAAGCTCTGTGTTCTGCATGATAAGCTCAGTATCCCCTGAGTCTTCAATCAGCCTTTGGCATTCAGCCTGGGAACGCTCAAGGTTGCTGACCTCTTCGGCAATTTGTACTTCCACTTCCTGTCGCTCTTGCCTTTGGGCAGAAAGGAGGCTATCCAGGATGACTTGGGTTTCGTGGAGGGAGTCAGCTTCGTCTAAAGACTTCAGCTCTTTCAGGTCACTCTCCAACTGATCCACCACCCGCATACATGCCTGAGCAAGAGGAAGGCCCCCGACTAGCTCGATGTTCTCGGCCACATTCCCGAGAAATCTCCGGGCAAAGTCAAAAGAACGACGCCCAGAAAGGATAAAGTCGATGCACGATCGCATCGCTTCAAAGAACTGCCGCACCGTACTGCGTGTCAGGAAGTCCATGCTGTCATCACCCGGAACGCTCCCCGACCCCCTTTCTATCTCGAAAGAGGGGGTGTAGGCCGGTTCTTTTTGCACAGAAGTCATGCTGACTGTCGATACGGCAAGAGCGGAACCAGCCACTGGTGCTTCGGAGGTGCTATCCCTGCTGGAACTTCTGCGACCAATGATGGAGTGGCAAGCACGATTTCCTCAGAAGCTTCATTTGAAGCTTGGGCTGTGCAATCTCCTGGGAGTGGACCTGCCGTTGGACCCTCCACCCGAGCCTTCTTGACCTCAGTAGTGGCTTCCTCCTCTGGTAGAGTGGAAGGCTCCCCAGTACCAGCAGCTGCCCCCTCTGAGGGCATCTCAGCAGCTGAGGTCTCAATTCCCTGTGGCCGAGTCAACTCTCTCACCATCTCCTCAATATGCGAGGAGGTTGTAGCCTCGGCATCTCCGTTGGCCCTGCAATATAAAATGAAGAATGTCAAGACATCTTCTTCAACATGTAAAGAAAAAGTGGACAGGAGGTGGAAAGGGTACCTTCAACAGGAATAGCCGCCACTGGTGATGCAGATGATGACTCGCCCACATACATTTCCTCCTCTGAGACATGGAAGAACTTGCTTTGATCAGGAGGAGCGGGTTCCTCGCTATAGTCGACTTTGTCCTCAAAGAGGCTTTCCCCTGAGAGCGAAGAAGACGACAGCTCAGGAAGCTCCGTAATCGGAGCCTTGCCTCCAATCACCCCAGTAGTAGGACTAGGGTCGACGGCCCTGGAACTAGAGATGAAGACGCCTGGAGACCCCAACTGCTGTGCCTCATCTCTCCCTTCATGAGCAGAAGGAGGTTTGAGCAGAGCTGAGATTTCCGGAAGTTCATCGCCCATTATGTCAATCTCTGGGGATTCGGCATCAGCAGCAATAACGGGTTGTTCGATGAACTCCCCCTCCTCCACAGCCTCGCGGTGCGACTTAGGAGCACGAGCTAAAGGGGGGAAATCCTCCTCTTCCGAAGGTTCCTCAACTCTGACGACGTCTTCAGGAGGAGCCTCAACTCCGGCAGAGATAGCTCCGGATTGAGAGACTTCAGCCGCCAGGTCCCTCCTAACCTTCTTCGGGGCAGGCTCAATAACAGAAGTAGAGCGGTGATGACGCTTACTCGCCAACTGCTTAGACCTCTTTGCTGGTGGCTCCGCCCTCGTTGCTGGAGGCTCCTCTCTCGTCGCTGATGGCTCCGCCCTCGTTACTGACGGCTCATTCTTCGCTCGTGGCTCTGCCCTTGGCGGTCGTGGCTCTGTAGCTCGTGGCTCCCTCCTCGTCCTTCTCCCGACCTCCTTACGGGCTTTCCGGTACTGCTCTACGAGTCTCGTTGGTTTACCAGACTCTGTCCTTGTCTCGAGGCTTGCATTGATGCTCTCGATACATGAAGATGCCGGAAGAAAGTCTGGTGTCTGGACGGCTTGGGAGTACCAAGTACAATAGCTTAGACTCATCTGGCACTTGGGCGCTTCAAGAGGTAGACGGAAGGTTGTTCCTGTCCCTCCAGCCACACTATAGTACCAGGCCCGAGCACCCTCGAACAAGTTCCCTTCGAAGGCGAGATAAGCATTTGGATTCCCGATATAGAGCTGGTCATAGCCGAACTGTCGAGCGAAGCGATTCGGCATGTATGGCTCAATGGTGCATGATGTCCCTTGTCGAAAAAGCATATACCCGGGCCGAATATTGAGCAACCACCAGAAGGCTCCCTGGGATAACCTCGTGAAATCATCAGGGCCTGCGGAATCGACAAGTAGATCGCCGTAGGATGCACCAGGGATCTGGAGGAGGCAACGATTGAGCTGATAGTTTGCCGGGGCTGAAAGACGCTTCCGGATATAATATATGTAAGGATCCTGCCACCTCGAACCCTCCAATCGCTGTATGAAGGGGACGGAGTCCTCCTTCCAACGCACCGCCGTCATCAAAGAGGGGCAGTGCATCACATACCAGGCCATAAGGTATGTGTAAGGCAGCTCAACCCGAGGATTGGGACGCTTCACCACTGGATTCCCCTCTGCGTCCGTGAGCGGCTTTCCCTCGGAATCCACAGTTTTTGGCGGCTCGCAAAAGCTTTTAGCCAGCGCCCGCAGCCCGCTCTGAATACCAGCCACCATGGCCGGGAGAAGAGCTATAGGGTTGCCATGGGCCAGAAGCACCGCCGGGTACACCACGTCGGCAACTATAACTTCATGTGGCAGCGTGGGCACCACACAACGCTTTAGCCACAGCATCAGAAAACCCGCCAGCAGCGCCCGATCGGAGATAGGAGTCCGGGCTTGGTGGTGGAAGCTTTCAAAAACCAAGTCGGGTCGAAACCATCTTCGTTCGATTCTGTGGTGTAGAACTTCTCGGGAGCCTGGTCAATCCGGTCTTCGATATCCCTATCAGAGCTGGGAGCCAATCGGGTGATCAAGTGGTCTTTGGTGTTCACATTGTTGAACAAATAACTCGCCCAAGACAGATACGTGACCCCCTGCGACCGCCATTTGGTGATCTGACCGCAGATATGGAAGTGACAGAGCACTTCCCAGTAGGTCTCGTATATGAGGGGAAACTCCTCCTTCACGTAGCGAAGCTCCACAGCGGTCGGGACATATTCTTCATAGGGCATGTCCCCTGTTACCAGTCCTGAGACCTCGTGCAGCTCGTGTAAGGCAAGGCCCATCTCCCTGACTGGAGTAAAGAACGTCCCCGTCAAGGGATTGTAACGTTCTAGGATCCCAAAGAAGTTTTGAGAACTTTGAGGGATCCCCCACTGTACGGCCCTGACCGCCGAGTACAGTCCTACACGCTTCAGCAAATCCCCGAGCTCGGTAAGGACAAAGCCAACCATCCTGCCCCACCAGTAATTCGCTGGGGATGAATCCACCCATATGCACGGAACGTAACTGGATAGTCACCCTCCGCTGCCATGAACATGTTGAGGAAGGTGGAGCCAATGTGCGGTATCTCTCCAGACGGGATCTCCCTCTTGCGCGATCCAGGGAAAAGGCCGATAACCGACCCGTCATGGCCGTCATGACGGTGCACTTGGTGGTGGGAGCCCAGATCGCCAAGAGTAACCTCAGAAGCATATCGAGCGAGGTCAAACTCCATCTTCCGCGGGACGGACATATGCTGGTAATAGAACATAGGGTACATCCTATCCATGGCCGGGAGAAAGAACCTTCTGCCCCCTATTTGACGGAGCCATGTGTAAGTCCCTTCGTGCACGCGATGGCCGCCATCGTGGATATGATCCCCGAAGAAGAAGGCGGGCTTCTCCAGCTGGATGCCGTCATCCGTGACGAATGCTGCATCGGTCATCAGCACTCGAAGAGTCCTCATCTCGACATTCGAGAGCTTCTTCTCACGAGCCGGCGACTGGTCGGCAGTCACAGGGCAGTCCTTTGCAGCACAAAGGTCAGGTTCCGGTCAGCTCCACCTACATGCCCAAAATGGCGTATCTTGGGGAGTGAAGTAGCAGGTTGCGGCGCTGCAAAAAGATGAAGACACTTAAGTCAGATGCTTTACCAAAAGTAAAGAAAAATACTAAGTGTTCTGCGTCCAAACGCAGAAAAGATACTGGACGCAGGAATCATCAAATCCGCGTCCAGACCCGCAAATCTGCGTCAAGAAGCACAGAACGCAAAGATTGAAGCCACTTATGAAATTCCAAGTACTTGGACTCAGACGCCAGATTCATCAAATTGGCGCCTGATGGCACAGAAACGCAAGGATCAAATCCGCGTTCAGCAAACCAAGACTTGTGGAATTTCAAAGTACTTGGACTCAGACGCCAGATTCATCAAATTGGCGCCTGATGACACAGAACGCAAGGATCAAATCCGCGTTCTGCAAACCAAGACTTGTGGAATTTCAAAGTACTTAGACTCAGACGCCAGATTCATCAAATTGGCGCCTGATGACACAGAACGCAAGGATCAAATCCGCGTTCTGCAAACCAAGACTTGTGGAATTTCAAAGTACTTGGACTCAGACGCCAGATTCATCAAATTGGCGCCTGATGACACAGAACGCAAGGATCAAATCCGCGTTCTGCAAACCAAGACTTGTAAAAATTCAAAGCACTTGGACTCAGACGCCAGATTCATCAAATTGGCGCCTGATGACACAGAACGCGAAGATCAAATCTGCGTTCTGCAAAGCTGCGTCCAGAGACCTTCACAGTTAGAGAAATTCTAAGTGAAGGACCCGAAGCACAGGGCTCTTGGGTGTCAGATTATCTAATCCGCGCCCCGGTTATCATCCACAAGACTGCGTCTGGGGAATCAAACACGCTTTTAATGGTTTAAAGTCCTTAAGGGTCAGTTCCGCCTAAGGCATACTACCTTGGAGGCCTTGGAGGACGAAGTCCTGCGCAGAGGAGGAGCTGCCCCTCCGGGCCTCGGTGGTGGTCGCCTTTGATGAAGAGGCAGTCGGCTTGGTCTTTGGTGCCATGGCGAACTTAATCTGAGATTGGACAGAACAGAGAGGGAAAGTGCTTTTCTTAAAGTTCTTAGCAAGCGAAATGCGGAGAAGAAGAGGAAGTTCTCCAAACAGTTGCCTTTTATAGGCACGGGGATGCGCAGAGATACGCGGCGCGTGACCCAAGGGACGCTGCAGCGAACCATCGCTTGACGCGTGTAACAAAATCACTGCCGGTGACGAAGATCATGCGTCGCAACCCCGCCGCGAATCAGAAGCCGACACGTGGAGCAGTTCATTTAATGAACCGCAAGATCCGCGCGCCAAAAGGCGAAATTTCGCCGTTTCCCCAGGCCAGCTGGCGGCGTCATCATGACAGCGTAAAGTTCGCGCCCAGAAAACGCACCGGACATGCCCCGTCAGCATCTCCAAGAATGCTTTCTGAAGGTCGCGTCCCCTCTAAGGAGTTCGCGTCTGACCAACATCGCGTCTACCCTATAGACGCTGCGTCTTCAAAGTGGCTTCTACTTTTCAAAAAAGAAGCCTGCGTCCAGTCTCTTGCGTCTGCTTTCAAAAAGGAGCCTGCGTCCAGTCTCCTGCGTCTGCTTTCAAAAAGGAGCCTGCGTCCAGTTTCATGCGTCTGCAAGACAGTTCAACAGTACACTGGCGCCAACAGACAACCAACCACTCCCAGCCAAAAATGCACCCGTGACAGACTAAAAAGCAATCGGGGAGGTCTAGACTGCGTATCTAGACACTCAACGCGATCAACTCTGATGGCTTCATAGAGTTAAACAGTACACTCACGAAGACCAATTCCAGATAAGATCAAACCCGAAGCATCAACAGTCCAGTCACAAAGCGAACGCGGCTTAAGTCCAAAGTATTCCAAAATCCGTCCCATTCAACTGCGGAATATCGGAAACTTTGGAGGGAGTTCTGTAGGCTGTCTAAAAATGACTAACAGGCAAGCCACCAAAGAAGCAGTCTCAAAGACGCAAAGGATTGAAGCCCGCGTCTCAACTTCAAGACGCGTCAGCCTGAAGCCCGCGTTTCAACTTCAAGACGCGTCGGCCTGAAGCCCGCGTCTTAACATCAAAGCGCGTCGGCCCGAAGCCCGCGTCTCAATATCAAGGCGCGTTGGCTCGACGCCCGCGTCTCAGCATCCAAGACGCAAGGGACTGAAGCTCGCGTCTCAGCATCCAAGGCGCGTCCGGCCTGAAGCCCGCGTCTCAGCATCAAGGCGCGTTTAGTCTGAAATCCGCGTCTCAGTTGCAACCGCCCAGATCGTGGGGAGTCAGTTACCGCGCGTATCGCGGGTAACGGCCCTCATTCAGGCGCATTTTTAGGGGGGCACGATCACCCCCTAAGACCCCTATAAATAGCCCTGTTGGCTATGAAGGAAGGGTCGAAGAATTGGATTCAGTGGGAGAAGAAGGTCGAGTGATCAATTAAGGTCGGCATTTTTGAATCCAGAGGGTCAGAAGATCAAGGCATCAAGAGAGAGAAGCCCGACGTCGACGACCGAGAGAGAAGAGATTCTTCAACAGGCTTACTGAGTACTAGCCTATCTTCGCCTACCTCCTCTTTGAGAGTTTGGTAGCCGGAGCTGAGTTACTCCCCTACCGGCCGAAGAGAAGATCCCCGACGGTCCAGGACGGTCATCTGGTCAACGGAGAACAAGATTCACTCTCCATCGCCACACGAAGAACCCAGATTTAAACAAAGGGAAGATCCAAGCATCCTCCCTCCCTTGTAGTCGGAATATTGTTTTGTTGTAATCTTTCAACTGATTCAAGGAAATTTTACGGCAAAATCTCTTTCCGTACCGAACACTACCATCCGGATTTTGTTTTTAAATTAGATAAACCTCTTTATGGTTTAAAACAAGCCCCTAGGGCTTGGTATGAAAGACTTTCTTCATTTTTGATTTCAAATGGTTTTAAGAAAGGTAAAATTGACACAACTTTGTTTACAAAACATGTAGAAAAAGATATTCTTATTGTGCAAATTTATGTAGATGATATTATTTTTAGTTCTACTAATGAATCTCTTTGCAAAGCTTTTGAGTCATGCATGAAGGATGAATTTTGAAATGTCTATGATGGGGGAGCTCAACTATTTCCTTGGACTCCAAATCAAGCAAAAGAAGGATGGGATCTTCATCAATCAAGCCAAGTACACAAAGGAACTAATCAAAAGGTTTGGCTTGAAGGATCGAAAGTAAGCAAAACTCCCATGGCAACAACGACAAAGCTTGACAAGGATGAACAGGTAAAAGTGTAGACATTAACTTTATAGAAGCATGATTGGTACTTTGCTTTATTTGACGGCTAGTAGGCCGGATATTATGTTTTCTGTTTGTCTTTGTGCACGTTTTCAATCTTGTCCTAAAGAATCTCACATATTGCGGTTAAACGCATAATTAGATACCTTAAGGGCACTATTGAAATGGGTTTATGATATTCTAAAACCGGATTATTTGAAATGAAGAGTTTTTCGGATGCCGACTATGCGGGTTGTAGGGTAGATAGGAAGAGCACAAGTGGAACATGTCAATTCTTAGGTAATTGTCTTGTATCTTGGTCTTCCAAAAAGTAAAATTCGGTAGCCCTATCAACCGCCGAGGCGGAGTATGTGCAGCCGGAGCTTGTTGTGCACAAGTTCTTTGGATGAAACATACTCTCCTTGACTATGATTTACACTTTGATCATGTTAAAATATTTTGTGATAATACTAGTGCTATTCACATGACAAAGAATGCAAATCAACATAGTAAAACCAAACACATTGACATTAGGTATCACTTTCTTAGAGATCATTATGAGAAAGGTGATATTGAGATTGATTATGTTTCTACCGATTTTCAACTTGCCGATATTTTTACTAAACCTCTAAATTATGCTAGATTTTTCATTTATTTGTGGTGAGTTGAATGTTTGCATTATGGATTCTTAAAAATAAAATTTGTGTTTCTATTGGTATTTTCACCCTTTTTGATGTATGACAAAAAGGGGGAGAATAGTTGTAATAAGTTGTTTAAGTTGTAATAAGTTGTTTAAGAGTTTGCTTTGAATTTGAATAAGTTTTAAGAGTTTGATATTTTGAATTTGTTTGAGTTGTTAAGTTGTTTATTTAAGTTTTTGACAAAACTATTTTGCCTTGAATGCTTTATGTATTGTGCTTCCATAGTCAAATTTTTATACATAGCATTATTTTGAGGGGGAGTTTTTTCAAACTCTTCTTCCATGTTTATTTAAATAACCTATATGTTTTGTCATCATCAAAAAGGGGAGATTGTTGGCCCAAGGTTACAATCACCCATGATTAGTATATTTTGATGATTACAAAACATATTAGTTATTTGTACTAATAACATTTGTTGTTTAAGTGTGTTTCAGATTTCTATTCATTCTTGTAACGCCCCGATCCGGAGGGTACGGAGACGTACTGTACTGCGACGTATATACGAAGGTCGGAAATACCCTAACGTACATACGCTAAGCATCAATACAGGAAGGAATTAGAGTGCGGAAGCACAGTGGTAATATACAATCCAGCAATAATAACAACAGTACAGTTATCACAAGGCATGATATATAATCTGAAGAATATATGATCACTGAGAAGCACAAAAGCAGGATGCACAATATGAAATACTGGAAAGTACTCACGAGTGGCAAGATGAAAATCTCGCGAGCCAACCAAGAAGAGACGGGAAGGAAGAGGGTTCCAAATAGGAACTACAAACCACGCTCCCGCTACGCTACTCTGATCAAGTACAACAAGGCCATGGTCCAGACTCCAAGATCTGGACATGAGAATCCAGGGTTGTTAGCAACCCCAGCGAGTACAAAGAATAAAGCCAAATGGCGTGCATAACAGGCACACGTGTACATGATCAAGTGATGTGGTCCAGGCATGCAGATATAGGAAATGACAAGTAATATAAAGGAAAATGACAGTAAATCCGAGATCAAGTAAATGCATGTAAATCAATAAGTCTGTATCGGAAATGCATGGAAAACGGTATAGAGAGTATAGGTACACATAATCATGTGACAAGATATGACAACATGTGATAAATACACTAAACACGCGATAAATAAGTATGGACAATTCTAGTTGTATAAGCCCAGATTATGGATTCATGGGGTGATACGTCAAGGGATAATCCAAATAAGGAAACCCTCATCTATATACCACATATCCGATGTCACCATCATCTGAATTTATACAACTTGAGTTGCCCTCAGGGTAACAGAACTAGAGTGTGTCTGGAGGAACCATAGTATCACAGAGGTCATGTGTTATAAAACAGTGTATCAATCCAGAGCATAATACTGTAACTGGTGAATATACAGGTGTTGCATTTAATTGATCCAATAATAATAATCAGTACCGTTTGATATTTTAATCACCTCCCTACCAGCGTCTCACATCACCGATAGTCCATACTAGAGTTCGCACTCTGTAGAACTTACCCGGGTCTGATATGTGAGTACCAGAACCCGAACAAAGGAGAGACCAAATATCACACGTTCCTATATTATTACTGTTTCTTATGTTTTTATGTTATTCTCGTCCTCTTTCCCACCGGCGTCCCACAACACCGACAGTTCACGCTGGAGCCCGCACTTCCAGTAGAACTCATCCGAACTCCGATACGCGGGTACCATTATTCGAATAGGGGAGAGACCAAATAACACATGGTCCAGGAGTCATCATTGTAAAGGTATTGTGTGTGTGTGTTAATGGCACTGAGGATGTTTATCACACTAACACCAGGCGGTACAGGCAGGAGGGAGAAAGTAGCCCTTCAGATTCAAGAGGTGGCCCCCCACAGATTCAAGAGGTGGCCCCCACCACGTGTGTGGTGTGGCACTTTGCTCCATGTGGCACTTTGCTCTGAGGGTAGATACAGGAGGTAGCCCCACAGATTCAAGAGGTGCCCCCACAGATTCAAGAGGTGGCCCCCACCACGTGTGTGGTGTGGCACTTTGCTCTGTGTGGCACTTTGCTGTGTGTGGGGAATGGATTCTAGAGGTGGCCCCCACGGATTCAAGAGGTGGCCCCCACCACGTGTGTGGTGTGGCACTTTGCTCCATGTGGCACTTAGTTCCATTCAGGAACCGTCGGACGCTAGCACGATTGTGGGATACATCCTCGTCATCCCGACACCAGGCATGCTCTGCCGGACGCCGGTATGACTGTGCTATTAACAAGAGCAGGAGTACAAGAGTGCAGGAGATACAGGAGTACAGGAGATACAGGAATACATGAGTACAGGAGATACAGGAGTACCAGATGTCTGGTAATAATATAATAATTCATGCATATGCCAGGTAATACAGGAGTCAGGTGTCAGGTATATCATGGCAAGTACCAGTGTTATATATCAGGGTGGCAAGTATAGCATGTTATATATCAAGTGACAAGCATAGGATGTCAATACCGGTGTAATATATCATGTGGCAAGTATAGCATGTCAAATACCGGTGTCAGGTATCATATGTCAAATATAGCATGGTAAGTACTGGTGTCATATATCAGGGTCAGGTATAGCATGGCAAGTATCGGGGTCAGATATCAAGTGTCAATTATAGCATGGCAAGTACAGGTGTATATATCATGTATCAACTATAGCATGGCAAGTACCAGTATCAGGTATCATGGATCAAATATAGCATGGTAAGGACTGGTGTCATATATCATGTGCCGGTGTAATTACCGAGTGCCGGTGTCATATATCAGGTGTTAAGTATAGCATGACAAATACTGGTATCTGATATTAAGTAATAAGTATAGCATGACAAATACTGGTATTATACATCATGTGTCAAGTATAGCATGGTAAATACTGGTGTTATATAGCATGGCAAATATCGGTGTCAAATACATCATAAAAGTTACAGTGACAATTACTAAGCATGTGACGGTAATAGCAAAGCATATAACAACACAAGCATGTACTCGCATAATGATAAAATAGATGCATGCTAAAAAGAACTGTACTCGCCTCAATACCGGAAAAACCGCGAGAAATCCCGAAACACCAGAAATCCAAGCACAACACCAATCCAAATATTAAAATATATTTTATATTATTTCTAGAGAGAGAAAGAGGAGAGAGAAAGAGTTAGAGAGAGAAAGTGGGATTTCTAGAGAGAGAATCTAGAGGGAGATTTTTAGAGAGAGTCTAGAGAGAGAAAACCTAGAGAGAGAGAGTTAGGATTTTTAGAGAGAGAAAGTGTAGAGAGAGAAAAGTCTAGAGAGAGGTAGAGGGGACATCTAGAGAGAGAAGGGATGAGAGAGAAATTCTGGACAGAGAGAGAGATTTGCAGTGAGAGAGAATGAGAGAGAGAGAGATGATGGAGAAGAGAGAGAGAGAGAGAGAGAGAAAGGAGGAGGGAGAGAGAACAAGAGAGAGAGAGCAGGTAGAGAGAGAAAGAGAACAGGGGGCAGCCTCCCCCCTGCTCACGTCCAGGGGCTTCCAGCCCCCTGGCCGGGAACGGCCGCCCGCCGCCGGCGAAGTGCCGGGCGGCGCCCGGCGCTGGGGTGGCCACCGGCCACCCCAGGGGAGAAAGGGAGGGGGCAGCAGCCCCCTCCCTCAACAGGCCCACGGCCAGGGCTGTTGCCCTGGCCTGGCCAAGCCCTGGCCGCGACAGCGCCGCCAGAGGGGGAGCCGGGGAGCCACGCCGGCCCTCAGTGGCCGGCGCCGCCAGGGTGTGCCGCCGGCCACCCCAAAAAAAGGGAAAAGGTGAGGGAGGAGAGTGAGAGGGAGAGAGGAAAGAGAGGGGGAGAGAGAGAGATTTGAGAGAGAGAGAGGAGAGGGGAAATCGGTCCCCTCTCCGGCAGTGGCCGCCGGCGGCGGTCCTGGCCGCCGGGCGTGGCCAACAGAGAGAGAGGGAGGGAGGAAGAGAGGGGGAGGCTGTGCCTCCCCTCCACGCACGCGCACAGGGGCCTTCTGGCCCCCTGGCCGCGCCCAGGCCGCCGGCGTCGCGCCGGCGGCGGTCAGCTCCCGCCACGGGCGCCGGAGGGGGGAAGAGTTGGCGGTCGCGGGCGCCAGCAGAAATGAAGAAGGAGAAGAGAGAAAAAAAAGAAAAAGGAAAAGAAAAGGGTTAATAAAAAAGAGGGGGGAAAAGGGTTTATATAAAAAAAGGATTTGATGTGATGGGATATGGTAGTGATGTGATTGGGGGGATTTTGTGTCAGTTGACTTTGAGAAGGGGGAAAGTGAAAAGAAATGGAGATGAGAAAAAGGAAAAAAATATATTATTAAAATAGGGTAAAATTTGACTGTTTCAGAATCGTTCCGAAAAATTCTCAAAAAATAGAAATAATATTTTAAGATGCTCGGTGAAATCGGATTCGAGAAATTCAATGTAGATGTCAAATTAAAAATCCTGGAATCTTCCGGCGGTACCGGACGACACCAATCCGGTGGATTTTCGATAAATTCTGAAAAAATCTCGAAAAATGAATTTAGATAGAAAATGATATTCTAAGATGTAACGTGAAAGCCGTTTTTGAAATTCAATCCCATTTGAAAACTAAAAATCCAGGAATCAGTCAGCGATGCCGACCGACACCGGTTTTGGAGATTTTGCAAATAATTCTGAAAAATTCCAGAAAAATCATGAAAAATCTAAATATATTAGAAAACGATGTTTGAAACTGAAATCGGTCAAATCGGATTACCAGAAATGCCAATTCAAGCAATGCACTAGGTTCGGGCCCCCGGTTCAGACTAGGGCTGACTCCGAGTCCACGAATCCAAATCTAACACGAAACAATCACATCAATATCACAAAACAAAACAAATACAAGATAAATCAAAGAAATATGTTAGAAAAATCAGAATACGTATCTACATACGTATTCCAGGAACGGGGTGTTACATTCCATCCACCTTACAAAAATTTCGTCCTCAAAATTTCGATAAGGGGAAGATGAACACAGAAGGAATATGAATGAGGATTTATACCAATCAAGATATGAGTAACTGAGGGTAATTCCCACCAATTGACTGATAAACTCAAGACTGAGACGTCTCTGCACTACTGCCATATATATCCTCTGACGGGTGTCATAATAATACTGACCTGACGTCTGTTCTTTCGGACTGCGAAGCAAAGCTGATAGAATCCCTAGAAATCCATAGTGCTGGAATCCATAATATAAAATCTCTGAAAATCCATAGAAATCCATAATATAATATAAAGTCCCGCATGGCATGAAGCTGTCCTTGACCAAGAATCCATAGTAGAATTACCGATACTGCATACACATTATTTCTCCAGAATACCGAAGATAAAGAAACCCGGATAATACTGAGCATGAATCAAGAAGACCAATATTAAGAATTCTTGAATACTGGCATTGCAATCTCTGAAGGCATAACCGAGAATATAGAATAACCATAAGAATTCTGGATACGACTTCTGAATGACAGCCCGACTGCACATGAAAACATTAAAGAATACTCAATCTCTGCAAGGTTGGCCGAATGGATTCGTTCAAACGGATCATGGCATAGCTCAGATATAGCGAGAAAACCTGTACATCGGATCCATGAAAACATACAAGGCAGAAGAAGTCCGAGGAACAGTTAGAGTGCAAAGCACTGGAGGGACTAGCCACGGACAGAACCAAGCCTAGGTAAGGCCAATCGCGTAACACATCTCAGGTGTTAAGCATTAGGGTGCGGCGGAGCTAACGCTCTGCGAGGCTCGCACATGGTGGAGCTCACGCAGCGAAGCCAGCGCGTAACATAACGCTAAATGCTAAAACCCAGGTGCAGCGAAGCCCACACCCGGTTAGGTCCACGGGTGACTAGAACACAACCCTCGCTTGGCGAGGCTAGCGGGGTCCGTAGTCCACAAATCCATAAAAAACTGCCAGAAGTTGGTGGCTCTGAGAACACGATCAAGAATCACAATAACCAAAATGAGTCCCAATGTTGTCTCCATAACTCAGTTTGGCAGAAAGCCATAAATCTGAAATAATGTCCCATACCGACACTCCTCTGGTAATGATACGGTCTGTCTGATTATATAAGTGATGACTACTCCACTTGCTGTGCTGATTTCCCCATGATGTATCCACATACACTAGAATAGGATGCGAGGCCGAAGAACCATCCAATATAAGACCAGGTGATGCACCAGAGTTAAGAATACCAGAACAAAATGATAGCGAACCACATCTGTCTTGCTGCTACCCTACCAGTCTATCCATATCTTGAGTTGGTATAGAATGATAGGAACTGGAATGGAAAAGGATGGAAGAGATTTTCAAGAATCAAGGAAAGGACGATCAAGAGGGAATGGATAACTTTGTACTTGCAGTTGGATTGTATAAC
>JAVJIF010011737.1:0-31321 GCA_038442645.1 Agave tequilana | reverse complement strand
AAAACTCACTCACTCGATCACAATGGGAGTCATGTTCTATGGAAACAAAGGAATCTGATGCCAATGAAAATCTAATATTTCTGAGAATGTGGAATTGAGTCTCAATTCCACCCATATCATCATTCAATACAAAAAAAAACATGGTCATGTTTATTGCTGAAATCTGGCCCAAAGCCTTGTTACAAAGACTTGTAGACAGGTGTAACCTCTAAACTTATAAAAACCAATTGAATTACGCATTGACTACTGAAATTCATTAGTCAATTTTTGTAAACTGTTAAAATATATATATATAGAAGCACCCAGTTGAGAATAAACTCAACAGAAGAGAGGCTTGTACAGTCAAAATTTTCAATTTAACAGACTCAAACCATTTGCACACATCATATCAGAGACTCTAAAATCATATCAACACTCGCAACACAATCTGTCGCTAATCCCACCGGCACTGAGCAGGCGTAGACAACCAATAAGCATCGAGGGAAGCCGTTCCAGATCAAGAAGAGTTAATGGCAGATGAATACATTATCATTTATCACAACTCAAAACTCAATCGACAGGAAACAAAAATTTAGGGCAACAACAACAGTTTCAGAGCGAAAGGTGCAAGTTACGCGCAAATGATTTTTCAAAATTTCCCTCTTCCCCCACCAGTTCGAGTCCAGCAAGCATCATGTAAAATTCTCCCACATTCAGATACCAAAATAATGCAAGTAATCATCTGCAGAGTCCTCCAGAGGCAAAATTTGGAGCATATATACTATGATACAAGATAAGGGCAAAAGCAAAAAGGATGTGGACAGAGTTTGGATTCTCTGCATAACCTAAACAAAGACGATATATATCTGACTAGAAATCCAAATGCTGACCTGCCAACAGAATTGATACCTTTACAGTAATTGGAAGAACACCAGAGACAACATCTTTCAAATGTATTGTCGTCAGCAGAGAGCACCTTGAGCTTGCTAAAACTTTATGACAGACATATCAGCCAGAGTGTGTAAAATAAATGACAGTTTCAGGAGCTGAAGTACTTAGGAGCTTCAGATTCCTGGGTCCTTAAAAGACTTTGCATTACAGTAACTGTACATAGCCTAAACATATCTACAGATTTGAAACGGGAACAAGCAAGCCATCAGTGGCATGAATCTCCGTAGAGAAAATGAACATAGAGCAATCTTAACAAGTCCCCAGAAGAATCCAATCAAGCTCGTGCTATCTGCACAAATGTACAGAAACAAAATAAGGTGAGAAATTAAGCATTAGATTAACTGCCAGCATCGTTGCTTGAAGCCTTGAAGAGAAGACATATATCATATAGGCAACATGATTCACAATCAATATTCAACCTCAAGTGAGATATTTAAGGCTTTTCATTGCATCATAACCAAACACAATCCGGCCATACATGATTGATTGCAAAGATCCGATACCATCCACATACAGCATCACAAGTGTTGGCAAGGATTTTCTTTTGCATCATTACAATAGCTTAAAAATAACAAGGATTATTTTTGTATCATACCAGGTTTTGAACTCTCGGTATCGGTATTGGTACTGGCATCACAGTTTATAATATCAGTATGGCAGGTGTTGGCAATATTAGTGGTTTTGAATTGGAAGTAACAGTTGTTGCCCAAAATACTTATAGACTTAGAATTATTTAAATATTATTAAGATATTAACATTTTGACATGTTTTGGAATAATTGATGCAACACAATAGCGATGCAACAAACACTCAGTACAATGCATATGCAAAGTTTCCAACCTTTCCTTATTTGTGTCATTTGGATTTACTTCTTTTATTGTTCTACTGTTTTGAGACATTATGATTTTCTGCTAATTTCTTATTCAAAAATGTATGTTAATTTTTTAAAGACTATAACATCTAAATAATCAAGTAGCAAAGCAACAAAAACTAAATAACTTGATATATTGTTTGTTTAATCTAAACATGTTCAGATCTAATTAATTAAGTTTGACATATCTAGTTAGATGACTCGTCCAGTTAATTAAACAAACAGTTAGAAGAGAGATTAAAATAATTTCACAGTATTCTAGTTGACATGTTCTAATTAATCCGCAACTCGGCAGAACCTTTTTAATATCTCAATTATTGCTATTTTAGATTGTAGATTAATTAATTAACAAGGAATAGCTTAGTGGGTATTCAAATATCAGTTAACAAGCCCAACCCATTAAGTGTACATTATTTGTGACTTTGTGTATAGATAGAGGGAGAAAAATGCCAATGATATATGTTACAAGTTAACCCATGTTAATATAAGTTATAAACTAACCACCCAATTTCAATTTTTGATTTTAATTAGCGGCGATAGAAGAGGAAGGTGGTGTGTTTTGTGGGAGCAGACCAGACAACCACAATGGAACTAGCACAAAATGCCAATTGTATTTATTGAGTTATAGGCTAACTACTAAGCATAGTTATATATGGTTCATGGGTGAGATGAAATAAATATAAGTGGGCCTTTTTAAAACAGATATCCATATCTGAAACTGTATCCACAAAGAATCCAATGGATCTATATCAGGGCTGATAGTCTTGATATCCATATCGACATCCAACAACACGAATATAGGTTCGATTCAGATAACTGAATCCATTGGCCATAAATGAACTTTACAAATGAAATAAAATACTGGTTTATCTGAAATATATATGGAATTTTATATAAAGCTTTTCCCATGCAAACTTGCACTGTGTCATGTGAAAAATATCATGGTGCAACAGGTCGCATGATAGACTATTTTGCACAACATAATTGCATGTAAATATACACTTGGGTGTTTGTCAGATGTGGCAGCCAGTTAAACTCAAGTTTCATTTGATAGAATCCCTTCATGCATAGCTCCGGTAGTTAAAGGTTGGCACAAGATTGGGGTTGGGTCATAAGGAGTCCTAGGTCCCTCCCCCCCCCCCCCCCCCCCCAAAAAAAAAAACCCCGGCCGCCAACCAAAAACAAAAAAAACACACACCCACACACACACACACAACACACCACACTCTTTTTCTTTTTTCGGATGTGTGTGCTCATGCGTGTGTGGGTCTGTGGGGGTCGAGATTATCTATGCATCCACATAATTTTTAAGTCCAATCAAGAGTTACTATAGAAAGTTAGCAAGTACTCGATCAGAATTTTGGATATTATCATTTTCAATTAAGCCCTTGGGGGGGTTGGGAGGGGCGAGATTATCAATGAATATACATTTTATGTCCAATCAAGAGTTTACTATAGAAAGTTAGCAAGTACTCAATCAGAATTTTGATAGTATTATCATTTTCAATTAAGACCATCAATAAAGATCCTGACCACAATCAAAAAGGTCGATGTTGCATTACCCGTTATTTGTTTAAATAAACTTTTCATCCATATAGCACCTTGTACAGAAATCATCTAAATACTTATTAATGACTTTAAAATTTATGTAAAATGCTGGCGATAAATAGGATAAGCAGGATGCTTATATAATTCATTGGAGAAATAATGATTTTCAATGGTAAAAAAATAATTGTTGGTTCAACACTCACCATCTTATGCTTTGGGGTTAAGCGCTTACAAACATGATGACAAAGCAGTGAAAGTAAAAGAATCCACATTCTACTCTCCTTAAAACATTAAAAAGAAAAATTATTTTTTCTACCTGCGTCAGTTGTAGTCTGTCACATGTGAAATAGTGTCTGTTGCTTCCACTTAAGCGGGACTTGGATGTTGCAATACAAAAATAACTGTTATCCTGACACTCATTATTTAAGCTTTTAAGTAAATCATTAGTTGTTACCAACCAAACATAGACACATCACCACGTAAGCCTTTCCCAATAAAGTAGGGGTCCTATATAAAGCAAAGTCGCGCACATATATCCACGGGAGATACGAATATGTGGGTGTTTTAAATCTTAAAATACCTAACATACGGATACTTTGTGGACACAATCATAGAGAGAGGGACTATGTGCGTGTGTGCATGCGCACAAGAGCGAGAGAGGTAGCGACTCAACACACACTACACTAATTACCCAACCCCAACTCGTTCGACAAATAGTGGGAATCCAACTTGGAACCTCCCCCTTGGGAGGGAAGGGGGGAGAATGATGCGAACATCCTGCCACGATCATGGCGCGTATATCATCGTTGGAGAAGACGAATCGCTTTGATTTTGTTCAAGTAGTCTTTATGTATTTTTTTATTATATTTTAGTTTTTTAGTTTCTTTGTATTAGTTTTAGTACCACATCAGATGTATTCTGAGAATTAGATTTTATAAAGCCTATAAAAGGCCTCATACTAGTGTAGTGATCAAAATTGACCCCCGTTAGGATTACGATCGTGTTTCTGAAGTAGGATAATAAACCAATTCTCCTGAATCTTATCTAAAGCTTTCGTCACTCCCTCTCTGAAGACTTCCCACGACTGCAACTTCGAAGCCATACCGCCTCCCGAAGGCACTCTGACTCCAACTCAAAAGTCCTGTCACGTGATAGCAACTCCTATCCACCGCTGATCGAGATGAATCTCGAGATCGAGAAGGTAGTTAAGCGCCTGTATCCATCCCCTTACTCGGCCAGGGCTCTGTAACGGTCCTACAGCCCATCAAACAGTTGGGGATAACGATGGATAACCCTTCAACGTGTCAATCCCAACTCTAAGATTTATCCCAGGCGATTACAAAGATCAGCAGATTCAAGCCAATCATTTGAGATTTGCATCTATCTGTATCCACTCATCGTCTCTGCCAGCTACAAATACGCCGCCTTCTCTGAAGGAGGTCGCTTCCCTAATTCTCAAAACACATACCACACCACGATGTCCCTCTGCCAGTCCACCACCACAACACGCTGGCAGTTTTTTTTCTGCCTGGTCCTCCCTCATTTTTCACCACTGATTCTCCCGTCTACGGGTCTTAGGCCGGCACTACACCGGTGCTCCAAACCTGAAAGGCGTCTTTTCTCTGTATGCTCTGACAGGTCTGATCAAGAGCATCCAGTCGCTTGTATGGAGATTTATCCACCACAAACTGGTACTTTCATTAAGAGCTTGAGCTACACTCAAGGTCTCCCTCCCTTTCAGCCAAACTTTCCTTAAAAAGCCTCTTCCCTAGTCTCTCCCCCAAGAAGCAAACGGCCACCCATAACAGCACCTTGTCAAAGGACAAGACCAGCACCACTGCTGGGGGCACGATCCCCCCACACGTCACCGATTACGAGCGCGCCACAGATGACGTTGGCTCCTCGTCTCACAGAACGGCCCACCAACACCCAGTTGTCGTCGCATTACGAAGGCCAGATCCTTTAGATGCTCACCGACGTAAAAGAGCCGATGAAGGAACAGCAAGACCAGTTAAATCGTGATCGGAAGCAAGCGGCTCTCGACCGCGAGAACGTCATTCGCGAACAGAAGGCACTAAAGCAACTCAACGACCAGCCCCAAGCTCAAATCGCCGCCTCCAAGGCACCCAGGCGCAAACGTAATCGGAAGATGAACCCGAAAGGCAAGAGACGTAGATCGATGCGCCCATCACAGATCTGAGGCGGCCAGACGTCTCTCCTGCACGAAGACAATCCCAACAACGAAGCTGGTTCTCATTTTCGGTCAATACGACCAAATTCGGAGGAAGATCGAGGAATTCTCCGACATGAGAACCCTGGACGAGCTAGTCCAAAGATGGATCCAAGAGGTGAAGCTACAGTTCCGTAGCGGAATGATACTGACGACTGCCAAAGTCTACGACTTTCCTCTCTACAAGATCCTAGAGTACGAGTTCCTGAAAAAGTTCTCAACTCTGACCTTTGACTACTACTCCGGAGCCAGCGACTTGGTCCAGCACATCAAGCACTTCCAGGACAAGATAGTAATCTATTCTTGCAACGATCAACATGTGCCTAACCTTTCCGTCCAGCCTGAAAAGTGTGACCTCAGATTGGTTCTACTCTCTACTGCGCGTTCGCTCTACAACTTTGAGGAGATAATCGAAGCGTTTCTCACCCAGTATGCCTCCCGTTGAGCAGCTAAGAAGAATAACCACCATCTCCTCACTGTCAAAATGAGACCCAGTGACAGCCTCAAGCAAACATCAGTTACTTCCAAAATCAGCTCGCCAAGGTGCCCAACTGCGGTGAAGATGTCTCTGCGCTGGCGTTCATCAGGGAGCTACAGGTTTCTCACCTGATGTAAGAGTATCTACAAAAGCACGTCACTCGGATGAGTGAGGTCCTGTCACGAGCCCAATCGTCCATCTAATTAGAGGAAGCAATATAAAGTTATGTCAACCAGTCTCTCAAAGGCAGTAATGACGGAGAGAAGTCGAAGTCACTGCACGAAGTTCCAGCCCATGTCGGTAATCAGAATTAAGAGCAATCAGCCTACAAAAGACAGGCCCCATCCTCTCTCCAGATCAACCCCAAAACTTCAAGATGGAACATCTCACTCCGTTGAGGCTCCCCATCAATGAAGTCTTTAATGTCATCAAAGACAAGCCATGGGTGAGGCGCCCGAAGCCGTACGACCCTACACTCTCCAGAGCTACGATTCAAAGACTCAGCCGAGTCAGACGACTTAGCCAAGTCGCATCCATCTCGGCGCGCTCCGAGACGAGTCCGAGTCACGAGTCGGTCGACTCAACTCAGAAGAGATCGACTCAGCCGAGAATGAGAATTGCTCGGCCGAGTTGACCGAGTTGGCTCCGATTCTCGACCGAGTCGGCTCGAAATGTATATTCACTTGTGATGAACGAATATAAAGAAAAAAAGGAAAAAAAACTTACCTCTCTCGCTCAGATCTGAAAATCGCTGTCGCCCCCGATCGCGCCACCGATCGCCGCGCTCAAATCTGGACTCCGTCGCTGGCCCGCTCCTCTCCAGGCCCAGATGATTCTCCTCCCTCTCTTCCCTCTCCCTCCCTCTCTCACCCGCTCTCTCCTCCCTCCCTATCTCTAGTCTCTTTCTGTCTTTTTCCCTCTCCCTCTCTGTTTCTCTCTCCCCCCCTCACCCGCTTTCTTTCTCTCCCTCTCCATCTCCGTCTCTCTGTCTCTGTCTCTTTCCCTCCCCCTCCTCTCCCTGCTCTCGATCTCTCTCCCCCTCTCTGTCTCCCTCCATTTGTCTCCCGATCTCTCTCCCTCTGTCCCTCTTTTAATCTCATTTAATCCCTCTTTTATCTACCTCTTTATATATTTAATATATATAAATTAGATATTTATTTTAATTAATATTATAATATAATATAAATTAGATATTTAGTTAATATAAAGTAGATATAATATAAAGTAGATATTAAGGAAATATGATTTAAAGTAGATATTTAATTTAGTTTAATTAAATTTTAATTTAATTTAAAGGTATAGATGTAGGTTTAAATTTTAATTTAATTTAAAGATATAGATTAAAATTTATAAATCTAATTTTTAAATTTAATTTATAGATTTTATTTTTAAATAGATCTAATTTTTAAATTTAATTAGATACGATTTAATTTAGTTTGATTAAGTATAGATATGAGAGACTGAGACTTATAGTTTGATTTAAATAATTTTAAATAGATCTCTAATTTTTAAAGGAATTGATCCTTATGTTCCTATCGAAACAGAAAACAATTAAAAGCATGTTTCATCAGACAGATTAAAAAAGTTAAAAAAAAGTCATTTCAAAGTTCTTCCTCTTTAATGAAAGCATTCGTCGTAATAAGGAAAGTAGAGTATAAGAGAAACAGATATGATGATGGTGATGAAGAGGTGAGGATTTTATCCAGTTTTACAGGTGAGATGGTGAAGATGGTGATGATAATGATGACGGTGATAAAGTGATGGCGGTGATGGCGGCGGTGGTAATGATGACAATAATGGGGGCAACAATAGTGTTGATGGAGGAACTAATCTTGAGGTCATATGCAAATGTTGAGTTTGACATCAGGCCAACATTATGGTATGACATATGTCCATGACTATAAATTACAACTTGATTATGATGATTATAATGATGATTTTGTACTTCATCGTAATTCAATGTGAAAATGACTACATTAGCGTGTATTTATAATGTAGTTTATGCAATTTACTACATTGTGCATGTATTTTGATATGCTTCTACCGATGTGTGTATTTATGCTTTCGTTTTATGTTAGTGTGCTAAGTGATATGTTTTGAACATACATGATTGTTGATGTCTACATTTTTTAAGATTTATCGTGATTTTTTAGAAATTTTTTAGCTTTCTATAAAGCATTTTGCGCGTATCGCCCAAGACCGATCCGAGTCGCCGAGACCGATCCGTCTCAGTGCCCGCCGAGTCAGAAGACGAGACCGCGACTTGAATCATGCCCAGAGCAGAAGGGTATTATTCTTATCATGACAGTAAAGGACAATGGACAATCCATTGCAAGAGCCGCCAAAGGTAACTGGAAGAACTTATCTGGCAAGGCTTCCTCAAAGAGTGCACCCCACCCTAAGGCAGCTTCCGATTCAGAACAGCTGAGCGCTCCGACGTCTACCCAACAACAACACACAATCACCCAGTACAAAGCAATTGAGTGATCCACTCTCGCCAATAAAGGCAAAGAGTACCTCCACCAATAACACCCGTGTATTATTTTATTTAAATTATCAAATAAAATCACATTTTTTCTCCTAACTGTTTCAGCTCACTCTGCTGCTATGATCCCCCCACCCAGAGTTTCACTAGTTCGCCTCTTCGCTGATGGGTTTTACTCCCAATCAAAGACAACTGTGAATCTAACTCCGTGTCCGATACTTACACGCTCTGCTGATGGGTTCCACCCCCACTCGGCGCCGGCGACGCAAGCACCAGCCTACAGGCCCCCTCTCGATTATAACCTACAGACAGTTGAAACTCTCTGCTGTGGGATTCCCCTGCTCGGAGTCTCTATACTGCAGGGATTCCCCCTCTCAGAGCCCATAATGCTTGCATGCTCCACTGATGGGATTTCTCCCGCTCGGAGACGGCAACGCAAGCATCAGCCTACGGGCTCCTCTCTTCTGACCACGGGCAGACGAACCAATGACAGTTCCCTCTACCAGTGCAACTCCGCAGCTGGGATTCCCCACCGAAACCCTGTCAGGTTCGCCTCCCGCTGAAGGGTTCCACCCCCACTCGGAGACGACAGATCAAACTGATGATCGGGCAATACCCCCACTTCAGGTTTCTGTCGGGTTTGCTTCTACGCTGAATGGGTTTCAACCCCCCCCCCCATTCAGAGACAATGGACCCAATATGATGAGTCAATACCGCACTTCAGGTCCCTACCGTGTTCGCCTCTCCGTTGATGGGTCCCACCCCCACTCAGAGATGACAGACTCAATCTGATGATGGGGCAATTACCTCCACTTCATGTCCCGACTAGGTTTGCCTCTCCATTGATGGGTTCCTCCCCCACTCGAAGACGGCGGACCCAGTTTGACAATGGGTCAATACCCTAACTTCAAGTCCCTACCGGGTTCGCCTCTTCGCTGATAGGTTCCACCCCCACTCGTAGACGACAGGCCCAATCTGATGATGGGTCAATAACCCCACTTCAGGTCCCAACCGAGTTTGCCTTGCCGCTGATAGGTTCCATCCCCACTCAGAGGCAACGGACCCAATCTAATGTTGAGTCTTACCACCACTCAGAGCCATACCAAGTTCACCGCTTCATTGATGGGATTACCCCGCTCGGAAACGACTGTTAACCCAACTCCACTTCTGAGATTTTCCCACTCAAAGTCCAAAAGTTTACAAGTACAGCTGGTGTGATCATCCTCACTCGGAAACAACGATGCAAACTCGCCTACACTTTGTTTCCAACAGACCATATCAGAGATAGAGATCAACATTCCGAAGAGGCATGATCATATCAGTCCCAAAAGCTTAAGGTAAAAATAAACCACACAAGATCCAAACATAACTATTTCCTTTCATCAAAAAAGGTATACCATTAAATTCATTTGGTTACGTCTGACAAACATAATAAAAGAAATTTCATTACATCTCCGTGTTTATATTTTTGAAAAGAAATGCAGTAGATCCGAATCCAGAAGCTTTGATCCCTCTATCCCACTAGTCTAGCCTCACTTCTGAACTCTGAGGACACATCTACATGAGAACATCTATTGGAAGTCATCCCCATTCGAAGGTCTCGGCATCAGTGAAGAGAAAACCAAGAGGCTGCGCAAGGCAAGACAAGGGCTAGAGAAAATGTTACAACCTTGAACACATTCTCCCTTTTCGCTCCCTATAACACTCCAGGGCGATCGAACCAATGCCACCATCCCCCTCGCATTTGCAAGAAGGATGAGATGGACTCCCAGAAAGCCTCCGAGAATGAGGCAGCGGTGTTTGATCAGGCCGAAGCCCGTAGGGAACACAAGAAGGTGATGACATCACATCCCCTTCGAGGTGTTCTCAGAGAGTGATTCGAACGCCAGAAAAAGAGTGATTTATCGGCGCACCCAGCCAATAAGCTCCCTCTCCTCCCTCATACATGCCATAGGAAAAGAGGCTCGGAGCCTCAAAGTCATAGCTTGCTCGCCCGAGACCGAGCCATTGGGAACCAGATCGCCCAATCCAGTTGAAGCAAAAATCCTAACTGTCACCCCTGATGACGGCACCCTGTCACAGCAACTGATGCACCATGACAGCCCCTTCACGGCAACTAATGTGACGCACCTCTAAACTCTCAGAAAGCGAGGGACTGCTCATCATTCTCCGCATGTCCCGTTTCCTTTTTCTTCCTCCATCTGCTGAAAAGAAAGGGAGAAATCATGGCGGACCGTACAGGAGTTTGTCGCCATCAATGTGAGCCTTAAAAATACACGGGCTCCTGAGAAGTCGGCCCACGACCCGAGAAGATAGCTGATTGAAGAGACAAAAAACCAACCGTCGCCACCAAGCCATTATGGCATTGGGAAATAAACCACGGTCATAAAGGCGCGAGGATTCGAATCAGCCCCTAACATGACTAGACGACAACAGTTGGTGGCTAGAAACGTACCTCCCATTAATTCCGAAGATCCGCAATGATGCAAAGAGATACACCGGATGATCTCCTGACTGCAAGTATCGAAGATAGGGATAAAAGAAGCCTTCTAGGAGATTTCGCTCTCTTCTACAGACACCGTTAAGTGTGAAAGCGAAGGGGGCATCGTTAGTGGTCAAAATTTAACCCCGCCAGGATCACAACATGTGTCATGAAGTAGGATCATAAACCAACTCTCCTGAACTTGATCTGAAGCCTCCATCACTCCCTTCGAAGACTTCCCACGACTGCAACTCTCGAAAACATACTGTCTCCTGAAGTCACCCCGACTCCAATCCAAGAGTCTTGCCATGTGGCAGCAACTCCTTTCATCCCGCGACAAATCGAGATGAATCTCACAAATCGCGAAGGTGGTTAAGCACCTCTATCCCCTTACTCGGCCAGGACTCTTTAACGATCCTACATCCCATTAAAAAGTTAGGAGAACGATTGATAACCCTCCAGCGTGTCAATTTCAACTACCACAATTCAATCCGGGTGATTACAAAGATCAATAAGTTCAAGCCAATCAGCTAAGATCTGCATATATCCGTATCTACTTCATCGTATCTGTCAGGTACAAATACGCCTCCAAGAAAAATCGCTTCCAATTCTCAGAGCACATACCACACCACACTTCCCACTGCCAGTCATCAGCACAACACACTGGCAATTTTCCTCTGTTTGGTCCTCCCTCCTTTTCACCTACTGATTCTCGCGAGGGTTTTAGGCCAGCGCCACACCAATGCTCCTAACCTGAAATGCGTCTTTTCTCTGTGTGCTCTTACATGTCTGATCGGGAGCATCCAGTCGCTTGTGGCAGAGATTTATCTACCATAACCAGTTAATTGAATAATTAAATGAATGATTATTATGAAATTTTTCTCAAAATTGTGTGAGATTATCCTCTTTCAAATTCTCTCTATTTGAGTGTGAAATCCTAGTTTAGGAGTGTGAAACCCTAACTTGCATATCCCCTCTCCCCATCTACCATATTCTTCCTCTCCCTCACCAAACCCCAATTCAAATCCCTTCGCAAACCCAAGATTTGTCTCTTAATTTAAAGGAAAAATATATTAAAAAAACCCTAGTTCTTCCTTTTGTTTCTCTTTTCTCTCTCTTTTTTCTTCCCGTGGCCGCCACTTGCAACCCATACCATCATCAACACTGCAACCAACTACCCAATCATCTTCTCTTCTTTTTTTCTTTTGTCTCCTCTCCACCCCAACAAACCCAACCCATTCTAACCTTGTTGCTCACACCTCCTATCCTCACGTCGTCGACCTACCACCACCATCTCATCACCATCAACCACTTCCTCGTGCCACACCCTCGCGCTGCCGCCGCCCAAGCCCTGGTGCCAGCCTAGTGACCGATCGCCTACAGCCTCGACTGCCTCCTCACCTTGCCTTTGTCCTCACTGACAGCCACCCCAAGCAGCCCCGCCAGCATCCCCGTCTTCCTCGCCTTCAACAACTGATCTCGGCAATCAAAATCGAGGTCGCTTTCATCCTCAAACGCCACCGATGCTTCACTGATCCTCCCCAATCATCGTCAAGACCACGTTGGTCCTCTATCGTCGTTGAGCTGTTGTCAACCTTGCCAGAGCTGTTGCTGATCTCGCCAGAGCTTCACTGTCCTCATTGGCTCATTGTTCTTCACTTGCAGCTTAGTTCATCACCAGCTTGCAACTGCAGACATCAAACCCAATTTGGATCTGATTTTGCAGACCCAATACGTGTTTGAATCCAACCCGCAGTCATTACAAGTTCACAACCCGAACTCGATTCAGTTGCAAACCCAACCCGCTTCGGCTACAGCGCAGAACAGACATGTTAACAGACCAGCTTTAATTTTTGGATCATAACTCAGCCGTTCAGAGTCTGATTTGCGCAATTATCGAGGCGTTGGAATCGTGACAGCCAAAGCTACACATCCACAGACATCACAAGGACACTGAGGTCAAATGAGATCTCCAGTAAATGCATTCCTGATCCCGTTCAGTTATTTCGAGTCTGATAATTGATCTCTGAGTTTATCGACTTAACTGTTGTCCACATATATTGGTGAGTTTGTGTGATTCTTCTTACCTGTGATACACTAGTTTGATACTGATGGTAGCACTTGCTTGCGTAACATAAATTTTCCGTTAACTTGTTCTTAAATTGTGAATTCATTAGTCTGTTACTTTGATACAATTTGCTAGTATTGTTAGTTTTTTAGTTTTTTTCTACATCTGATTGTAACTTGTTGGTAAAGTGTGAGTTTATTAATATTATCGCTAATTTTCAAACATTCAAACATGTTTCACATCAGAGAGAGAGGCTTGGCTACTTTCATGAGGATATGGCCCGAATCTTTTCCATTCAAGTTCGATGTTAGACCACTCAAATAGAAGATCCACTTTGTTAAATAACATATAAAAGAGCTAAAAACAAAAAATCAATTATTTTTAAGTGCTTGCTTATACATCAACAGACACAAAATGGATGAACAAAAGTAGCAAGTTGTTTAGATCTAGATCTATAGGTATATAAATTCTAAATCCAACCATTTAATCAATAATCTAAGCACTTAAAAACCACTACACCCATATTTGTTAGGTCTCAAATATTTTCGATTGTTAAACTAAGCAACTTGCTATTTAGATCATCCATTTTATTATATCCACTTGATGCATACACAAGAAAACCTGAGAACACTTTTTTTAAGGCATTTAATGACAGAGATCAACTTGAACTAAGTGAATTTTTAGCTTGTTCCTGAAATTGAATTTAAATAAAAAGGATTCAACTCCAGATCCTTTCCAAAATAGCCAAGTCAACGCTCACATGAAACAAACTTATGTGTGTATAGCGAATTAGGATAAGCCATGATATAACCTCAAGGTAATTAACAACAAACTTAAAACTCAATCCCCAATGTTATAAACCATGAAAATTAAACACCATCTGCCCGAATCCAATTGTCTCCAATCATGTTTGAGGCAAGAAACGTGTTGGACCTGCTAAACATGAATGCATCGGAAACACATCATTAATGATCTGCAACATTAATAATCAAAATATATCATTAATGATCTACAACATTAAAAATCAAAATTACGTCATTAATGATCACATAAGATTTTTTGCATACCCATACATCAAGGGCTCATATAGTATATTAGCTACTGCAAACACGTAAAGAGTGTAAAATAAGTTTTGGGCTTTCCTTTTTTTTTCCTTCCTTTCTTTTCTTTTATAGTTTCAATACCAGAAGTCTGTTAGCATTTTAGCCATCTTGTTTCATCTGTGTGTTAAGTCAAAGTTTGTTGACTTTGTTCCAAAACGTGACAAACAAAAGCTGGAGCCCTGGAGTTAAAAGCTAGTTTAGAGAAACAAAACATTAAACAAATTATTAAAACACCTGAGAGACCCTGCATGAAGAGAACTGTCACAAACCTGTATATCTCAATTTCAAGCTAATGTTTTAGGTAATATTCAAAAAGTCGGACGAGGAAACAATATGGATAACAAGAGGTCTTTCTATAACACCTACAATCAATACCTCTTTAGAATCTCCAGCTAGATGGTACATGATTGAACTCGATCAGAACTTTCACGTGGCAATTCCAGCCCACTGCACGTATTCAAGCACACAAATATATCAGTACATCATGCAGAATTAAGAATACAATTTCATACATAATGCATCATGTGCATGTAATCATGATTATAGCATGTCTCTCAAACTCCGTGTGCGCAGCCATGTGTGTTGAGTTTTTCGGTCCACTCCATCAATCCATCAATCGGTGGGTGTGGGTGTTGGAGGGTGAGGGGCGGGTGTGTGTGTGTGTGTGTGTGTGTGTGTGTGTGTGTGTGTGAGAGAGAGAGAGAGAGAGAGAGAGAGAGAGTGTGTGTGTGTGTGTGTGTGTGAGAGAGAGAGAGAGAGAATGGAAACCCCTTTCCCCCAACCCCCCCCCCCCCCCGCGGGAACCCCAACAGTTAAATGCGCGCGCGCGCGTGTGTGTGTGAGTGAGAGAGAGAGAGAGAGAGAGAGAGAGAGAGAGAGAGACTCAAAAATCTGAGCTTAGTATATCTAATACTCAAAAGGAAAAATGAAATGTTACGAGGATTCAATCTTAAGCAACTAGAATCTACATAAGCTAGGAAATTATTGTTAGGGCTTAAATATGGATAACTTTTCACAATACCAATCTTGGTTAAGTGAGGGTTTATTAAAAGACCAGCTATATTTGATCATGTTCATTAAAGTTGAGTTCGATCTAGTATTCCAACGTGTAGAAGTGAAGTGAGGCGTTGTTAAACGAGCGAATGGTGCCCTTACTCGATCGCTTGTTTGTGGGAGTGCAGTGAGGAACGAATGGAAGGGAGAAGACGCTTGAGTTCGAGTTCTCTACGGGGGATGAGGAGCGGAGAGTCAAAGTTTGAGTTTGCGCCTCTTCGCTTTCCCTCTTCTATTTTACCCTTTTGTCTGATTCCCCTGAGTGTTAGCAGGGGACTCGAATACAGTTGAGTTGGAGTTCGATGCACGCCCAGTTTCGAGCAAGTAGGAAAATGACATGCCCTGAAATAAGTTAGAAGTGAGTAGTCCGTGGAGCAAGTCTATAAAAACGTACATGTGATGAAGTGGCCCATCGACTACATGCGAAAGGTAGGTGGAAGAGTAAGAGCGATGAGTACGTTAGCAATCTCGTGCAAGTCTGAGTGGAGATAGTTTCCATATATCATATTTGGATAAATAGTATTAGCTCAAGCGTTAGTGGGCGGGCGACGAGCAACTTCTTGATGAAATCAAAGTGTTAGTTCAACCAGCGCAGCAAGAGCAGTCCGATCAGAGCAAGTGTCACTATAAGCCATTGCATCGAAGACGCACCACTTTTTCACTGTAAAGGGAAAGAAAGAATGAAGAGTCTATGTAGCATTTGGAAAAGAGAGCTCAGTGGATCAATTCGCATGTAAATAATATCTTTTTTGAGATTTTTTAGAGCGGATTTCTCCCTTAACTCTCTCAATTTCTTTGTTCAAGTATGGAATTCTCTCCCAGAGCTGTGGAACTCACAACTCTATTAGAAAGTAGAATGACCAAATTTTACACAAATTTTCAAGTGGATAAGATCGGTCGAGTGCGCTCAGTTGGAGATGAGATTGCACGTGTTTATGTATTAAACAAGATTCAAGCTGGAGAAATGGTCGAATTTGTCAACGGTATAAAAGGAATAGCCTTAAATCTTGAGAATAAGAATGTCGGTTATTTATTTTTCATCAAGACCAACATATCTATGATGCTAACCTTCGGGGTAGCCCTACAACTTCTTTTGCACTTCTGCCAACATTTGAAACGCATGTTCATTTTTATTCGTGCTTTTGCGTGAATCTTAAAAATGGATGGGCGAGGAGAACAAGGTCCCGCTCCCAGACAGGATTTGTCGGCACGGGCGGCTGACCCTGCCGGTGGGGGAGCTTGAAGATGATGACGAAGGCAAAAATGATTGCCTCTATCGTTGTATTATTAAGAAAATCGTAAAGATTTGGGGTGCTATTGCGGCACCTATTGCGGTGCACGCATAGCGTGCGGCATAGTGTCCTCGTCGTGTCCCCAAATAAGAGGTTCTTTTCTGATGTGATAGCGGAAGAGGAACTCTACATTATGGATTCTGAGTCAGCGAACCCCCAGTCACTGACCAATCTTTTGCGCCTCTTAAGACAGATTGAGGGGGCATGGATGCTTTCACCCCCACGACATCTTCATGAATTCACTTTATTCCTGAAGGAATAGGAGCGAAAGGTGTGGCCTTCGGACCAAGTCTTCCCCCTCAGAAGAATCAGGGTAATGACAGCCAACTCAACTGTGGTCATGTAAACCAACCTCTTGAGATGCCCAAGAAAAAAAGGAACATGGAGAAGAAGAATGGATGAAGAATCCAAGAAAGAAGCAGCGAAGGATAAGCGTGACAATCAAATTCTCTTTTCTTTATGTTAGAAGGTGCTCAATAGTGCCCTAGCAGCTACAATTGCTTCAATGGGAGCGACTGACAATATTGGAAACATCCTCAGTTCCTCGATCGGTGGCGTGAAATCCTTTCCTGAGGAATGTACATCCATGTTTTTCTTGTTCCACTAGAAAGGCAAGGACAAAATTTTCACATGTCCCTTTTGTTATTACAACCTGCTTTATGTCAAAGACAAGAAGCTACACGAAAATTCTCATTGGATCTCGGTTGTTCTTAACAGCGATGGCTATTCATTTGTCTTCGGGTAGCAACCACCAGATCTTCAACAAGGTTACAATTCTCGTATTTTATATGTACATATTCCTGTGGCTCGAATGAGTATAGTAGTTTGTATCACAATGGCTATAAACAGTTTTTTGTTCCCCTTAACAAAACATCACCTTTTTCTTCGCTCATCCAGAACAGGTACAGAAATTGGTGCTTTTCCTACTTTGTTTACCGTAGTAAGTGGGGCATTTCGGAGAAGGCCTATGTGGGGTACCTATTGTGTTTGAGATGTTCGTTTTTGTATTCGTCTTGTTCTTTATTTACCTGGGTGCAATTCTGTATGGCATGTAAGCAATGTCCAAGCCTGACTCTAAATTTTATATCAAAATGGATGATTCAATAAATAGGAAGTGAGATTGGACATGAATGGTAAGAAGAATAATGTTCTGTACTCAAACAAACAAAATGAGGAGCTAAATAAATGCCCAGGGCCATCATAGAATTAGACATCCTAAGCACCTAATATTTGAAACATATCATGAAAGGATGGGAATTCATCATTAAAAATAGAGGCATGAAAAGTATATTAGTACTGAAGAAAATTAAAAATATTAAACAAAAGTACTACCATCTTAGCTGCATTTCTGTTTTTCAGGGTCAAAGATGCTGCCTCAGCAAAAGCCTTGGCTGCTTCAGCATCAGCTTCTGCAGCCTCTGCCTGCCTCGTTGCTTCTTCAGCTTCAGCCATCGCTACTTCTGCCTCTGCAACAGCCTGAGCAGCAGCTGCAGCAGCCTCTTGTGGAGTCATACTTCTCATCCGTGCTAAGTAAGCATCAACTTGGGATTTGCTAGTATGCTTGATCTCATCTTTATCCACTCTAGAAGGTTCCCTAGGCCTCCCCTCAAGGAGTAAAACCTTGGACTTTCTTCCTTCTGAGAAGGCTGAACTTGGTGCTATCCTATATTTACGCTTCACCTGTAAAAAGAAAAAAAAGTAAAATGCCATTTAGGATCTCAAACTGACAGGACCGATACAAAAAGACTTTCTCATCAGATAGGATGGAAGAAGGATCCAGTCTGTTACTAATTCAGGACTCTCTTGCTTCTTTTCTGCATAGTAGTAGAGACTACTCAGCTAATAAATGCTGCAAACATGTAGATCACTCAAAACCTTGCCAGGCTATGATTCAATGGTTCTGAACTGACTGGAAGGATACAAAAAAAAGACTGACTTATCAGATAGGATGGAAGAAGGATCCAGTCTGTTACTAATTCACGACCCTCTTGCTTCTTTTCTGCATGGTAGTAGAGACTACTCAGCTAATAAATGCTGCAAACATGTAGATCACTTCAAAACCTTGCCAGGCTATGATGCAATGGTTATGAACTATCTTATCCTAATTAAAGGAATATCCATGTGAAGATTAAGCAAACTTAAATATCAGGTTCTGCAATAGCACCTGACATAAAATACAATAAATGCAATTGGTAGACTAATTCCTCTACCGACAATCCTAATTATTGGAATGAAGGTGTCGAATTCAAACCGGCTTCAACTCTCCTATCAGTGATGTTTCCAGGCAAAGAGACAAGGCACTCGGTTGTCCACACAGAGATCAAAACACTTTCTCTTCTAAGTGCAGGATAAGAGTCACTAGATATCAAATTTCATTCTTACCTATTTGGGATGAGAATGACTAGATAGAGAGCTGATATCAAACTTTCGTACTTGGTCATTTGGAACCTTTAATTGTCCCTTGGACCTTTGAAAGTGTTTGAGAAAGGGTTGGGAAGCAAGAGTACTTTAGAGCCTATGTCTAGCTAGTCATGTCTTGATCATAGGCAAATCAAGTTGGTAAGCCCAAAGTTCACCCTTACTTCTGTTTTCTGTGATGCTGAATACTTAGAGAGTATATATTAGGAAAACCCTTAGAGAGCTTCAATCCAAAACACTGAGGGACATAACTAAGAGTTTCGTTCTCGACCTGAGAGAACAGGCCCGAGTCTACAACCTAATCCTAATAGTCTAATACTTTTGACTTCTCAGGAAATGGGGGAAATCACTTTGATCTCTTCTTTTGGAGAAATATGCAGCACACAAGAAACAGAGAGAGATTCTATTCAATGTCGAAGTCATCATATCGAACTTCTTGTCAGATGACTTGTGGGAATGAAACATGTTCTAAACAGCCAAGGAAACATCTAAGAAAGCCAGGTGTACTCTTTCTTTAGTAGAGAATTCTGTCGGAAGAGGAAACATCTAAGAAAGCCAAGTGCACTCTTTCCTTAGTAGAGAATTCCATCGGAAGAGGCAAGGAGGCTTATTTCAGCCCTGGCACATTATCTAAGAGGTTCATATGTAAAAAAGAGCTAGCAACTCTTTGGATGGGGTGGGGGGGTGGGGTGCAGTGGGTGGGGGTCTCCAATTACCGCATGGAAAGGTTTCATCATGGAATTCCTTTCAAGCCTTTTTTTTTTAAAATGACACACTTCATTCCTTGTAGGAAAATATATGATGTTATTGCTAATCCTTTTTTAGCATATGGTGAAGTTTCATATTCAACAACATTTTAAGAAACTCAAGTAGATTACAATGGAGTTCAAACTTTTTGGTGCCCTGACAAGGCTCCTATAGGACAATGAAGGTTTACTTTCGTATGAGTATCCAGAGGAAGGAGCACCAAACATGTACAAGCTCCAACTAATGTTAGAGCCTTCTATATAAATAAACCCTACAGTGGCGTTTATCATTAGCAAAACCAACACATCACCTACAATAATAAATAGGTCATCCTTTCTCTGCTTTTATCTTTTCCGTCTTAGATACCTTTCATTTATGTTTAAAAAAGAACAACAAGATGTTGGCAATACATATACGATCAAGAAACAGTGTCTGCAATGACATGAAAACCATTAAAGATAGCTGCTAAGGAAAAATACAATGGAACTCCCCCCATAGGTCACACTAGGGGAGAGCTCAATCTTGAAATCCATAAAGGATCTAAAGATCCATCTTTCCTTCAATCTCTTCCAAGAGCTAGGACAGAGAGGATGCAAGAGAGCGAGTTCCCAACCCTCTACAAATTTTGAGAGATTGGGTCACCTGATGAGGAGGAGGAAATTGAACTACATCTCGCACCCACCATTGCTCCCAGTGGGAATGCGTCACCTATCACATCAAAACCAAATGAAAAGGCAAGAGCACATGAAGATGTACTAGTACACAATGTAGAGCGAGACATATTCCAAGGGCTCATCAAATCCTACCCTGTACCACAGGGACCATGGGAGCGTTTCTCCATGGAGTTTCGCCTGCTTGAAAAAGGAGCATGGGTCTTGATCGCGGTGGACCAAACTCACATACAAAGATGCCCACTTTTTCAATAATTCCATCCATATACATCAGCAAGAGTCACTCAATGCCTTTGTCAGGTTAGTCTCTTAGTCTGTGCCTTTATCGGCTTAAAGACAATTCCCTCTAAAAGCGTTGTTAGGCTTGGTGGTTTTGAGTCCTCTAGTCATAACTCCAAGCAAAGACTTTTCTACTCCTTGAGAAGCCAATCGGATGAGAGCTCTTCCACTTCAACTAAAACCCATTATTTTTTGGGGCTAAAATAGGATTTTGCTTCTGAGATGGGACATGCAAAATAGTTAAGTTCTTGTTTCCTTGTGTTCTTAAATTTCAAAAGGACATGTGAGTATGAGAAAAAAATTCACAAATCGGGGCTATAAAGGAAAGTGAAGTTTGGAATGAATAGATATGTCTTACTTATTTAAGAAAGACCAATAGAAGAGAAATGACCACAAACTGGAGAAATGACCAAGAAACTCACTACTCAAAGACAAAATCGGTTTGCTTCCGAGTTGGCCTGTCTACTAGGAATCTACACATCTTTGCCATTGCTATTCTTCCTTCGATCGTAAGGGGAATCAATATTAGAATTTCCTTGTGAAAGTAAAGGAGGCCCTTCAAAGTCATAGTCCCAAGTTCCCCAGCCTCGGTGGTCCACTTACAGAGGAAGAGATATGGAAGGGCCTGGGACAGTGAATCCAGCACAATTCAGAAAAGCACGAAATGCTCAACTCTTATCCATTGGTAATTGATTGCTTTTCCATTATTCTGTATAATGTATGAAAGACAAAAATTGAATGAACCTGCTAGTAGGAAAAGCCTAGAAGAAAGAAATTGGCAAAAACTAAATACCAACAAATCACTTGTCAACAATAAGTTGGTGTTGGATGCAAATGTGGAACATACAGACAAGACTATTTGTTTCAAGAGCACAATTTCATCATACCCACTTCACTTCTTCATTCCTTCTATACAGACATGAGTAAAGACACCTTGTCGAACACCATCTGTTAGATCAAGAAGCCACATGTGGTCTCAGGTGAGAAACACACCAGACCACAAAGACTCACTAAAAGTACTTGTGGCGTAGTCTGTAACTAGCTTCACAAAATTTTGAGATCCATTACGAATAATCGCAACCTCGTTCTTCACATTACTTCAGAAGTTCATCTTAAAAATGCTTCCTAATGTCATTTATGTCATGTTTTCAAAATTATAGCTCTCATCAGAAAGGAAACTCGTCCAAAGGATCAGAAGCAGCCTGGTTTTTTAAGCAAGCATTATACACCAGAGTTTTTCGCAGGTGTAGTGGTCAGTTTCTGACCCTCTCGAAATCACGACACGTGTCCATCCAGCCCTTGGACGATCGCGTGATACGTGTCCATACCCAGAACATCGGAAGAAGAGTCCTAACCTCATCTAAACTTCGGGTAGCTCAAGCAGCCAAAAGATAGAGAGAGTTGGTTAAAGTACCCCTTTCTCCAAGCTAAATTTTCGTTTGAATCTGACGGTTACAGCTCAGGAGCAGATCAACCATATTAGTAGCTGGATGAAGGTCACTGGAAAAAGAGAAATACAGTTCTACCAATTCAAATCAATAGGTTTTGCTCCAACTACCTCCAAGATAAGCAGTTGAGATAGGATAGACATTCAAATAGATGAGAACTCTTTGTAACCTTATCCATAGTGTTCTAAAAAAAGGTTTAAGCGGCCGATTAATCGGCCGCTTAAATGTTTTCAGCCTGAAACCGAACAGAACTTGAAGAAAGCGGTCGGATTATTCGGCGAGTAACGATTAAGTGTCTAATTGGTGATTAATTAGCATCCGTTTTAATGTTATTCAATCATTTTCTAAATAGGTTCAAATTTTGAACCCATTAAGCTAACTGAACTCAAACCTGATCCATTATTACTTTTCTAAATGGAGGTATATTTATGTACTTCGAACTGATTGACATTATTACATTTTAAATTCCTCCTAGTACTAGCAATTTAATTTTTCAAGTTATGTTTGTTATATCTTTTATGATTTTTTTGAGCTTTTATAAAATTCATATTTGTGTGTTTTAAGTATTATAATATAATTATATATTAAAATAATAATAAAATGTGTAATTCGCTTAATCACCGTTTAAACAGTTTAAGCATTATACGCTCCCGGACGCACGTGTACTGAAACCGCTTTTTAGAACATTGCTTATGCAACAGACACACACATGTATAAATAATAGTCTCCCTTCAACAAGAGGAAGGGGGATGATCAATAAAACCCAGAAACCCTAGCGTGTGATATCATGCTACCACTATTGTAATTTTCTCTAAACTATAGTGGAACGTTCTCTTTTGCACCGTAGTTTTTTCCCTTTCAGGTTTTCACATAAATCTGTGAATTACCTCTGGTTTAATCTCTGAATTTCATCCATTAATCCTCACAAATTGATGCATGGATAACTCCACTGGGAATTGAGATCTTTAAGTCCACACTCAGAGTCCTCCCAATCTCATACCCTTTCACGTCCTTAAAAAAGGTTCACAACCAGTGTTATGCGGGAGGCGCAGTGTGAGGCGCAAAGGTTCCAGCGCACACGAAACGCAAGGCGCAAGGCGAGGCGATCGCCTCACTTCAATGAGGCGAATATTTTTTCTTTTTGTATGGATGTATTATGAATGTATTCTTTTCTATGTGTGGATATTATGGATTTCTTTTTTGTATGGATGTATTCTTTTTTTGTATTGATGTATTATGGATGCATTCAATGAGGCACGTACTTCAGTGAGGCGCATGATATGTATGTATTCTTTTTTTATATTCTAAGATACTGAAAAATGCACACTAAAAATGTATTAAAAAATTACACTAAAAATTTACATAAAAATGCATCAGAGACAGAACTATCTCTCTTTGTTTCTCTCTCGTTCATTCTCTCTCACATGATCGCTTTCTCGCTCCAGCTCTCTCCCCCTCTTCTCTCTCTCTTTTTAATCTCTGTCTCTCTTCTCTCTCAGAGACATCTCTGAGAGAGAAGACAGAGAGATATCAAGAGAGGGTCGAAAAAGAGGGGGAGAGAGAGAGTTGGAGTGGAGAGAGAAAGAGCTTACCTGGCGACGACGACAAAGGCGATAGTAACGAAGGAGGCGACGACGAATGCGGGGCCTCTCTGCCCTAGATCGGGTTCGCCTACAGTAAAAAAGTTGGTTTTTTCATTTTTACTTTTTATCCAACTTAAGCGGGTCGGGTTTACCCGCTAAATTAGCAGGTTGTAACCCGACCCGCCCCACAAACAATAAGCGCATAGAGGCGATCGCCTCGCGCCTCGCGCGAGGCACACACGAGGCGCTCGCCTCGCGCTGCCTGCGCATCTCGTCTGCGATGTGGGGCGCATTGTTGTGCCTCTCTTCGCCTCACGCCTGAGACACATCGCCTCAATCGCCTCTAACAACATTGTTCGCAACAACCATGACACCCAGAGCACTACCCATCATGACGTCAACGGCTCCGGTGAACTTGAACTGTCAAACACTATCCCGAAGAAAGCTTATCCAGGGAGTGGTCGACCTACGATGACAGCTGGGTGAACTGCGGGCCCAGGCAGGCAGAGAGCGAGAACTGATCACCATTCATCGCGACACCACCGAGTGAGAGCGAGAAGTGGTAATGCAAATCAACAGCCTATAGCGGTTCCTACCCTGATTCCTACCCCTCGTGGAGTCTCCTGAAAGACGTACTCGGGAACAACCTATATCGAGTCCAACCCTGACGGCTACCCCTCAGGGATCTCCTGAAAGATGGAGGTTCGTCCATAATGATCGCTCAGAGCTCAACCTACATTAGGACTTCACCCTGATGGCTGCCTGAGCGAGTCTACCAGGCCCCAGTCGGATGGTTACCTAAACATCTAACAACTCTGACAACGGATGTCATACCTTCACAAACTACCAAGCAACGTATAACTGGGCAGAGGTCACGTCATAGCACCCATACAAGCACATCAAAAACAAGAGACGACACAGCAGAAAAAAATTAATCACTTTTAATGATAGTAGAAGAATGATACAATTCCTTATTACACCAGTTCTTGTTAAAAAAGAGAGAATACAAATGGGCTCGGCTAACTCTTCCTATGTCGGCCACCGTGGCTCTCTGACCATCCCATTGGTGCTCCCAGTCTGATCGCCCGAACCCCTCAGGCCGATGGCTCGTACTCCGACCGCTCGCGCCCCCGGACCAATCGCTCGTTCCTTCAGACCAGCCACCTGTGCCCTCTACTCGATCGACAGAGCTCAAGATCGAGACTTGAGAGCGCAGCCCCTACGCCTCCATAAGTAGTTTGTTGTGGGCTCTCCAAAGTTCATTATAACGATCACAATGGCATTCAGCGTCAGCCCTCGGCTCTTCAACAACATCTTCGCGACGCTTCAGATCCTTCTCCAACACTGGACGTTGTGCCTCAACTCCAATTTCTCAGCGCATTCCCGATCAATCTGGACTTGAAGCAAAGCAATCTCCGACTTGTCTGAGGCAACCTTCTCCTGCAACTCGATATATCATCAAACGCTTTATTCAGCCTCTTAAGCTGCCCCAAGAGCCTTACTTCCAGAGTCGCCTTACCCTGCCTCGGTCCTTCCATCACCTCCAGCATATCACGTGATTTCAAGAACACCTCACGTACCCTTTTTTCAAGATTGTTGGCCATCACATTGTGGAAAATCAGTTCGTGGTCCAGCTGGGAAGTGAGAAAGTCGAGCAGCCCGAGCTCTATACAGCGGGAAGGCTTGGGTAGTGTCTGATACAGACTCTCTGGACCCTCCTCCGCCTAGCATTCAAGGAAACCAGCAAAGCTCCGAGCTCATCATCAAGATCCAACTCCACCCCCTCGTCGTCATCCTCGGGGTCGGAAGCCTCAGCCCAGGTTTCTCGAGGAACTCCACGCCCGAGGGGCCAGCACCCGCATAGCCCAAGCAGGCACGGGCTCCCACTTCGCCAAAAGCTGCCAAACCAAAGGTAGAACCCAAAGGGGCCACAGAGCCAACACCCCCAGGGGCCTTGAGACAACAAAAAGCAAGACAAAATTCAGACGGAGAATGGAGAAACTTTTCATTTATTTATTCAAAAAAGAGTTACATCGGATCCATACATAAAGAAAAATAAAAGCTCTCACTCACTTTGCCTTTATAAGAGGCCTCGGAGGATGGAGTTGGAAGATTCGCGCCTTCAGAGGCACCACGAGTCGAGGCCACGACGGTTGAAGCATCCAATGGGAGACCCGCCTCGGGAAAGCAGCATTTCTGGACGGAGCGCTCAGGGAGGTTCTCGCCTCCACGGCGGAAGCATCGGGCTCAACGGGTCATTCCAGGCCTTGCATTTAGGAAGACCTCAATTTGTAAGTGGATATCTCGGGGTCGCTCCTCGCTTCCTGTCCTCATATCCATCCGTGTACTTCTTGACTCGAAAACTTTCATCTCCCATTGGCATTGGTATGTCATCGCCTGAACACGCGCCTCCGCCGCCTTTTTGGCAATCAGTGCCTGATCCAAGTCTTGAGGCACACTTTTACATCTCGAAGGTAATCCTCTCTGACTCCATGGTGGCCTCCGCCACCTCAACCCAGTGGCGCGCCTCCTCCAGCTTCCCCCAAGTCGAAGCTTCGACTCCTTTTGTAGCTCAGAGTCCCAAACTCGTCGCCTGTAACTCGGAGTCATTCCGCAACCCTCAGCTCCTCTTCTCCAACTCGCCCCAAATGTCAGACAGCTGTTCTGCAGAGTCTCCCTCCCCAGACTCACCCTGAAGCACTCTAGCTCCACCTCCTCGCCTCGTTGGAACGTTGCCTCATAGTCAAGGTCAGCTTGGAGCCGAGCGACCTTGGCGGCCGCCCCCTTCTCCTCGGAGGCAAGCTTCTCCACCATCTGGAGCAGCTCAGCGATCGCGCCCTCCTCCCTCAGGGCATCTCTATGAGCGTCCAACAGCTCGGAGGTAAAAACAGTATTCTAAAATTAAAACAGGAGAAGGTTAGACAACAAATAAAAGTACAAATCCTAAAAGAATCATTGTGATGTTTACCCTGAAGACCTCGTTCTTCAGGTGTCGCCTTCGTCTTTCAAGGGCAGGGCCTTGAGCTCCTCCAGCCCTCTAAGGAAATCTACATATCCTAGGGCCGCCTCTTCATCTCCCCTCCAGAGATATAACCCGAATATGGGGCTCGCGCTGGGCCGCCCTGAGTTCAGCAGCGGGGACTGAGAAGAGAACCCTATAGTAGGCCAGAACGCTGCAGACAAACGGTGTCAGCGACAGCTTCAACCCCAACGCCAAAATTTAGGGGTGCATGTAGACGTCGTCGTTGGGCAAAGGCAAGGTGAATCGGTGCCTTCAGGGTAAAATTTGACCTCTATCCTAGGGGAGACGCAAACGTCATACTTGGCCAGGTACTCCCTCACATCCTTCTGGCTATGGAGCTTAGTGGTCCTTGGGTCAAAATCTATGTCGACCTTAGTTCTGAAATAGGATCTCTTCCCCTTCTCTTCCGCCACGACCTTGCCCTTGCTCGCGTCGCTGACAACACCATACTTGCCTCCCTTCATCATCTCTAGAGAAGATTTACAGATAAAGATTGGGAACAGAGATCACAGCGACAAAGACAAGGGGTTGACGACGCCGAAGTTGGGGGATAATCCTTTGGATTTGAAATAAGTTTTTAAACCCCCAAATCTCTCTGCATCTCACTCCACTCGATCGAAGGCCTACAGGTGTCACCTGTCACGGTGGATCAAATCTGAACCATCGCGCTTGATTCGCCGCACCAACCTCAACGCCGCTCCCTTTCGAAAAGGAACGGTTATCTGACACGCAACATCAGATAGGACGCGTAGTTAAGGCTCTGCCAGCCTGTAAAGGCACGCCACAAAAAAACAAACTGAAGTGGCACTGACAACCCGAGTTCAGGCTCAAGAAAATAACCCGAGTTCAGTCTCAAGGGGTCTACTTCTTTTCTCTTCTCTCAGAATTCCTGGGAGCATATAACTTCCCAGAGCAAGTTCCCAACCTACAGCCAAAGAGGGAAGCATAGAGGACATCTGTAGTGGTCAATTTCTGACTCCCTCAAAATCACATGTTTCCATCCAGCCTTAGACGATCGCATAACACGTGTCCATACCCAGAACATCGGAAGAAGAGTCCTAACCTCATCTAAACTCCGGGCAGTTCAAAAAGCCAAAGGATAAAGATAGAGTCGGTTACAAGTACCCTTATCTTCAAGCCAGATCGTCGTTTGAATCCGACAGTACAGCTCGAGAGCAGATCAATCATATTGGCAGCTGGATTGGATAAAGATGAATACAGTTCTGCCAATTCAAATTAGAAGGTTTTGCTCCAACCGCCTCCAAGATAAGCAGTTGAGATAGTATAGATGTTCAAATAGATGAAAACTCTCTCTAACCTTATCCAACAGACACCCATCTTTATAAATAGTAGACCCCTCCAACGAGAGGAGAGAGACGATCAATCAACCCAGAAATCCTAGCACATGAAATCAGGCTAGCACCATTGTAATTTTCTCTAAATTATAGTGGAACTCACTCTCTTGCACCATTATTTTTCCTATTAGGTTTTCACATAAATTTGTGTGTTAGCTCTGATTTGATCTCTGAATTTCATCCATTAATCCTCATAATTTAGTGTGTGGATAACTCCCCTCGAGAATTATCCACAGCACACAAGAAAGGGTATTCTTGTAATTTTGTGTGCATATAGTATCTAAAAAAAAGATAGGCTAACCTACATCTAGGGTTAAGTCGTCTATTCCTAACCTAATAGTTATCATATATTTACATTCTCATATAGGTTACTCACAATTAAGAAGATCGAGCATCTGAATAGTGGCTTTAATATTCATTTAGTTTCCATGTAAAATAATTCATAAAAATTTAAAAAGATGAGCTTATAAGAAATAAGTTGTATCTAAAACATTTTATGCATCAACCAAAAATAATAATAATTCATAAAAGTGTGACCATGTAATTCATAAAAAATAGATCATGGATAATAGGTTTTGGATTAAGAAAAAGAAAACCAAAACAACTTAAGAATCCTATCCAATATTATGTACTATCAAAACTCTAATATTACGAACCATTAAAAATCTAGATCAATAAACCATGCATTGCATGTACACAACACTAATTACATATTTAATACACAAAAAGAATCTAGTGAGATTCAATATGACACTCTCTCCGCTCGTAGGAGTATTGTGATCTAATCTCCCAATCCGTTGCAGGCAAGGGAATTTTCCAATAAAAAATACAAGTCTAGCTCATGCTTACATCGAGGTTAATAGCAGTTCGCAGAGGCTTCCGGTGATCCATGTGTTGTTAATAGTAGGACCAATTAAGATTTATAAGGCAATGATTCTCCCATTTACAGGATTTCTTTCTCCTTGCATAGGAGCTTTCTTTCCCTAATATCCAAATGTGTAGTCTCCCTTCCCCGTTTATGGTTTTCCTCCTGCCTCGTAATGTTCATGATGTATGGCTCAGGGTGATGTGAAAATCAGCTATAAAGAGATACTCTTGTTACAACTGAATCATCTAAAGCAAATTCAGACGCCTTATTTATTTTAACTGGAAAAACCATTTCACCAGCCAATACATCGCAATCAAATGTAACATCAGACCAAATAAATCTGCAAACTTTTATAAAAATAAAGACATCTGCAAGCCTTTAATAGCTTTATGTTTGGCCAGACCTGATAATTGTGACTACACCATCAGGCAGCAAATTACAAAGTTTGCATAATTTGCACTGTAATATAAGAGGATATATTACCTTAATTAGTTTCCTCGTTTCAGTCATCCTTTTCAATTTATTAGACAGCACTCCCTTGAAATCCTCAGGTGTGTCGTATTGGTCCTGCATGAATCAAATTTTGGAAAAAGGGGGAAAAAAGAGGGGGGGGGTTTGTGGGGGGGGGGGGGGGGGGGGGGGGGGGGGGGGGGGGGGGTGGGGGTGGCGTTAAGATCTAGCCAGACCACAAAGCAGTACTGTAGAAAACAAAATACTTCATGGAAACTATTACCTAAGCAATTTAAAAAACAAATGACAAGTTCATGGGAAATAGAAAAAGGTCCCTGTGTTTTGACAGCGGAGAAATAATTACAAGAAAATGTGCAAATTTGATATCTTACTCTGAAAAAAACAATACATGGCGGAATTATTTGGGTAGAATAGAATTAGCATCTAGAAAGAAAAACATCTGCAAATTTCAGTTCTGAATCTAAATGCTTCTTCAAAAAAGAAAAAAATTCTTGATGCAAATGCCCATAAAGCATAGAAGTAATCTCATCTCCATTAGTGAAAACACAGTATACAATAAATCAATAAAGGGGTTGTTTGGTTAGGGTGAGAAAGTGAGGAAGTGAGGAAAGTAATAGTTTCCATTGGAACTTTAGAGTTGGTTAGTAAGTTTTCCGGTGTTTGGACGTTGTTGGGAAGTGTGGTTTTGAAAAATGTTATGTTTTTTCCGATGTTTGGATGGTAATGTGAAAGTGAAAATGGAAAAGTTGACCACAAAGTTGACCACAAAAATAATATTAAAATAAAAATAATTAAAAGAATAAAAATTGGACTGTAATTAGAATGCAAGTGAGATTTACATGATCCCAAAATTAACTGTTTTGAGCCACAACTTATTACAAATGAGATTTACATGACCACAAAATTAACTGTAGCACCCTGAAAGTGAGGAAATGGTTGTTTAAAAGGGAAAAGGAAAAAGGAGTTTTCTCATTTTCCTTTCCAGTGTTTGGATAGATAGGGAAGTGAGAAATGACACTGCCCCATTTCCTACTTCCGCCCACTTCCTTGAATCCAAACAGCCCCAAAGTTGATAGGTCAATTTCTTCAACATATGCTCTTCTACATGACAAAAGGTGGGGTTATTCAGTGCTTGAAAGACATCGTCTAGCCAATAGGTGAAGAAAAGCAGATAAATAATAGCCAAAGCAAGCACAGATTGAAGAAAGAACACTAGAAGTATAAATCTTTCAACCAAAAGCCACGAAAGCACATAGAAAATTTAGTATTCAAAATGATGTTCACCATTCCTGGGTCCCAATTTGGAGCCTTAAATTATGTTAATTGGACATCAGCCCAGATCCCCGCAAATAGATCTTAGCGCAACTAAAAGCATTGATAAAATATATTGGTTAAATTGTCGAAGATGCCTCTTGAAGGAATGACAAACAAAAATCCCTTATCCATCAGCAATGAAAAAAAATGGAACAGGAACATAAATATGTGGTGACATAAAAGACAATAAAATAAACCTACTGTAGAAGAAGTTTGCACCAGGAACCAACTCTCACCACTATATACATGAAAATAGCCGTTTTATTTGATCCTGTGGGCTCCTTCAAGTTAGTTATGGCTTCAATAATAATATTCTCTAGCCTGCATAATACAAAGAGAAGAAATAAAACAAAAAATCAAACCTACAGTATAAAACTCCATGAAGATAAAGGATACTAAACACAAAAATTTAACATCAACATTATTTTCACGTCAAGCTTGTAAAACGGGCAATATTTGTGACAATAAGAGCAAAGGACCACCCAGAAGTCCATAGATAGTTATCCAGAAGGAAAAAAAAAGGTACTTAAATCAGAATTGAAAATACTAAGCAATTTGGATATAATATGTATCATCATAAAAACCACTTAAATAATGTGCATTGT